>LS050199.1:0-17052 GCA_900241095.1 Acartia tonsa | reverse complement strand
GTATAAGAGTCAAAGCAAAATTGTAAGTAAATTTGTTGAAAAACTGCTTGATACAGGATAATGTTTCAGGACATACTTACATTCTTAGGACTTGATTATACAATTGCTTCGCTTAAAACATTATACTTTGTTGGCCCAGGAATCAATATACCAAAATTCAGATAAATCGAATGATTAGATCACATAAAAATTTGTTGTTGAAAAAGTAAAAAAATCAACATATTTTCAATTTAAGGTTGTCTGTTTATTAAAAATCACTTGAAATTAGAAGTAAAATGAGTTGTGTAGTTGGAACAACAGAGAAATTATATTCACAATCAACTAGACTATATCTGAGGAAATCATTTTATTCTTGATCTATTCAAAATTACTAAGGGTAGTCCAAATATAGCACTGCAATTTCAAGCTAACGACAAAAAAAGTATAAAGTATGTTTGAGATAGACCTATATTGGAAAAAACATTAAAAAAATAGTTGATTGTAGGGCAGCTATTTTCTACTTTGGCCCAGTCTGTCAGTTTCATTTCACATTTGTATATAAATTGCGCAAAATGGTTTCACTGTAAGTACAGAAAATTTCAAGAAGGTTATAAATCTAGTTACAGAATAGCTACAATATATCAAAATTAAAAAGAATGATTTTTTTCTCGAAGATAAAAGAAAATAACTGCTGATCTTTTTAGTGTCAGACAGCCAGACATATGTATACAAGTTATTGAATAGCTGCAGCAAAATAAAGTTAAAAAAGAATAATTTTGTTGCGTGTAGCGAATTACGAGAAAGTATCTGCTATTTATTATGAGGAGGTATTGGAAAGACTAACATAGTTATCTTAAGCTTCAGAAGGACATACAGACATCGTTCTACTTTGTATTATAGATTAGGTTTTGGACACACATTTTTAACAAATCAAAATCAAACAAGAATAATTTTTTCGTGTGTAGCGAATTAAAAAAAAGTGTCTGCTATTCATTTTAGTTAGGTGTCAAACTAGCTATTGAGTAACCATAACTAATTAAAATCAAACAAGAATATTTTTTTCGTGTGTAGCGAATTACAAGAAAGTACCTGCTATTTGTCATGGGGAGGTGTCCACCTGATTACCAATTCCAGTATTTACACTCAAAAACAAAGGTAAAATATGTTACAACTGTAAAAATACATTTCTCTCTCATATCGAAGGATTTAATAATAGGCAAAATCTAGCCTAGGATGGCACAGGATTTAAGGTTTTCAAAGCCTTAAAGTGTCATTTATATTTAAGTTTAATGTAATGGTAACTCTTATTATAGGCTACACAGAACTCGATGGATTTGGTCTGATATTTTGATCCTCCTTATGTAAAATAAGCGGCATTTCTGTTTGTCTGTCTGTACAACAAAAGAACTCGGTAACCGCTAGACCAAAATAAAGCTTCTTTATCTGTTTACTTTAGAGAATTTTTGTTATATCCAATTCCGTGGGGGATAGATCCACACCACTAAAAGCAAAAACTCCTACAAGAAAAAAAATATATACTTTACAAAAACAACTATAAGTTAGTAGAACTTTAATTTAGATGGTGTACGCTTCCACAAAGGCCTGTTATGATTAAGGCTGCCTACATTCTAAATGGACATCTCAGGTTAGCATTCATAAATTTAGTTTTATAGATGTCTTTGGCCATATCCTGTCAAAACAAACCTAAGTTACTGAAACAAGCCCAAGTTATCAGTTTTAGGTCGAAAAAGGTTCTGTTTTTAAAGCATTTTTGACACAGGTATGGCCAAATAAATATATGTAATGTTATTATCAAACATATAAAAAAAACTAACAGACTATAGACCATAAAATTAAAAAAGTCAGTATGAAGACTTTTAAAATATGTATCTTAAAGGATAAGACAATGGACGATAAATTGATATTGATCCCAAGAGATAAGAAAGTGGATAAGATTATTGGTCACATCATTAGTTTGGAATAAACCATTTACAATTTAACAAAGTACCCAAAGTTTTGAAAATGATAAAATAAAATAACAATGTGATAAAACTTTGGGTACTAGTTTAATTTACGGTCTTAAGTCTCTCCAACCACCCCCCCTCCCCCCCTCCCCATCCCTGAAAATAGAACATAACTATATAGCATTACTGTTGGAAGGACCAACTAAAATACAAGAGTGTTTAAGTAAAAAATTATATAAGATGTGCCAAATATAAACTTCTTTTCTTTTAGACAAAAGAATCGTCATAAATAATTTTCTCAAAATTTTGAATTTAAAAGTTTAGTTGAGGAAAGGTCAACCTATTTCAAATTTAATGTTTTTGTAAAAAAGAATTGTTTCCTTTGACATCATAGTAATTTTATTAACTGAGTATTTTAGCAATGAATTATTACACTTGGTTTTGGTCCTACTTAACTATAATAGAAAATTAGTTCGACAAAGTGACTGAAAAATCAGTCATGTGACGTCATAAAAATGAGGCATTATCCATCTCTTTTTTAGGGGTTTTCTTTCCCACTTCTCCTCTCATCTCCCTCCTTTTTATGACGTCACGTGGCGATTTTTGAGACATTTTGTCCCACTACAAATTAAAATCTTCAGTGTGAGATCAAATTTGCAAGATGAAAAGCTGGATGAACATACAGTGTGCCAGCTTGATATTTCTTCTTCTATTCAAAACAGGTTACTTTCAATAGAAGAGGCTTTCTTGTAAGTCTAAAACAAGGACAATTATGTGAATAAGTAGAACAGCAATAACAAGTTGAAAAGCTAGATGAATATAAAGTGTGTCAGCTTGATATTTCTTCTGTTATTCAAAACAGGTTACTTTTAATAGAATAGACCATCTTGTAAGTCTAAAACAAGGACAATTATATTAATGAGTAGAACAGCAATAAAACGATGAAAAGCTAGTTTGTCATCTTGATATGTCTTCTTCTATTCAAAACAGGTTACTTTCAATAGAACAGACTATCTTGTAAGTCTAAAACAAGAACAATTATGCCTAAAAGTAGCTAAGCGATAAAAAGATAAAAGATAAATTAGCATACAGTGTGTCAGCTAGATATATCTCCTCTTCTATTCAAAACAGGTCACTTTCAATAGAACAGACTATCTTGTAAGTCTAAAACAAGGACAATTATGTGAATAAGTAGAACAGCAATAATAAGTTAAAAAGCTAGATGGACATACAGTGTGTTAGCTAGATATCTTCTCTTCTATTCAAAACAGGTTACTTTCAATAGAACAGACTATCTTGTAAGTCTAAAACAAGGATAAACATGTCTATAAGTAGCAAAGCAATAACAAGATGAAAAACTAGATGAATATACAGTGTGCCAGCTAGATATCTTCTCTTCTATTCAAAACAGGTTACTTTCAATAGAAGAGGCTTTCTTGTAAGTCTAAAACAAGGACAAATAAGAACATAAGTAGCACAGCAATAATAAGTTAAAAAGCTAGATGGACATACAGTGTGTTAGCTTGATATCTCTTCTTCTATTCAAAACAGGTTACTTTCTAGCTTGAAATAAGGAAAATTATAACTAAAAGTAGCACAGTAATAAACAAGATATATCAGCTTGATATATTATTCTTACTTAAGTTTCAAATGCTTTGTTGAAATCAATCTGTTTAAATTACATATGTAAGCTTTCATGTCTAGATTTTCTATCCTTGTATTTCTAACTTAATATTTATTTTTTAGATCCTGCAGTTCATATCTCTCACTGGATTGGGCATCTCTACATGTTTTAAGTCCATGTCCAAAGTAAGATTTTAATTTAACTGTTTTAATTAAATTGTAGATCGGTTTCATGCATAAATATCAAGTAACGTAGCTTCTCTTTGCAAGAACATATAATTGCAGTCTTAAGTGACTATTCTTATAGAATTGAAAGTTTACAAGTGTATTCTATTATATAAAGTAGTAAGATTTTTTTTTAGCTTAAGATTTTGATAACTATTGAACCGATTAAGTTCAACATTTTATGGAAGCTTTTTATAGGTCCCTGGATTGTTTTATGCTAATTAAATTTTCCATCAAAGTTTGGTTTTAGGTTATTTTTCTATTTTCCATACTCCTTCAAATATAGAGCTCCTAGATGCTTAGGGCGTAGCCGTTAGTTTCCCATAATAATTAAAGGAACATATTTGTTAAAATTTAATATCATATGTGATAATGTTTAGATTTTAAATACTTATTTACATAATTTTTCAAGGTTACGAATGAGAATGTGTAAGTTTTATGACTGTACTGGCTGGTCTAAACCAAGTTATATTAAAGAACAGCCGTTCTACCCAGTTCTTCTATCTGCTAACACTAAAGATAGTGGTAAGGTAAGCATATTATTTTAGCTTCTTAATTAGGACTTATTGATTACTAGTGAGTTGGTTCAAAAAGCTAACTTTTTATTGTAATGAAATAAAATTGAATAGCAACTCTATGATTGTACCACTGAAGAACGTTCATAATTGATTTTTAAAAGCTTTTCTATAATAAGGGTCGGTCCTTTTTTCGTTAATTTAGGCATGTTATAATTGTCCTATCGATTTCAAACTTTGCATAGTGATTGCTGTAGTAGTTAGATACGATTTAGAAAGCGTAGCAACTCTATAACAATTACAAGAATGTCCATTTTAAACAAGTTTATTTTGTATTTTTTTAACAACAAATTTTTATTTGACCTAATTATCCAATTGTTCATATTTTTGGTATACTGATTACTGGGACAATATTATAAGCAAATCAACTCTATAATCAAGTCCTAAAAATGTAAGTATGTCCATAATCATTATCCTGTATCAAGCAGTTTTTCAACAAATTTACTCACAATTTTGCTTTTTTGTTTTTAACTTATATACTGATTAATCAGTTCTGACACTGTACAAGTGTTAATGTCCATTTGTCCTATCGTTTCAGAGCTTTGCTTTTATGGATGTTGTCATCCTTGTTTTGTAAGCTTTTAAGCAGGGAGAAAGGGAATATTGTTAATTACACAAAGTTTTAAATTATTATCCTTCAAATAAAAAAGTTTTGGTACATTTATTGAATATTGATTGGTAGGTTCCAAACTAGTATTGTCCAAACTTTTTAATCTACAGAAGGAGTAATTTTGTTTATCATTATCGGGGATGTTATTTGATTTATGGTTTTATTATATTTTAGGTGTATCTAAATTTCGAGTCTGGCCTGGCAGACCAATGTGAGGCTAAAGTCTATGATAATAAACTACTGTAAGTATTTAAAAATATTTTTTTTCTGCATTTATGTGAGCAGCAATATAACTACGATTATTTGAAAGCCTTCTATTGCATGTAAAACTCTTTGGCAACCAATATAAATATATAGTCGATTACCCGCTTATGGCCTTTAAAGTTTATATATTTTTAAAGATAATCGACCTGGAACATTTTACTGTGAATTGCACCTGGACCATGGACCATGGAAAGAAAACGAAGTTTCGGGTTTCGACGCATTTTCACAGTATCTTTTCTCCTATTTCTAGCCCCTGTAAGGGGCTTTAACCCCGCGGGGCAATCATAAACACTTACCTAAGCTAACCTAACCTAACCAAAAAAAATCTTTCAAAAGCTACTGTATAATGAGACGAAACCCGCAACTTCGTTTTCTTTCCATGACCCTCTTTTTATATGTCACATTTACAACCCTAATTCTAATATCAATAAATGTATAATTATTAACTTTGTTTATTCATGTGTAAAAATTACTGGTATAGTACCTTTCTTGACAACGCCTCTTAAGAGGCGTTTCTTTGTATTTTCACAGTAGCTTTTCTCCTATTTCTAGGCCTTGCGGGAGGCTCTAACCCTGTGGGGCCAATTGCCTAACCCTGTGGGGCATTCACCCAATCTAATATTACCCAACATAACCTAAAATAACCTATCAAAAACCATTGTGAAAATAGGACAAACCCCTACATTTGTTTAGAGAGCATGTAAGGTTAAAATTGAAGGAACCAACTTGTGAAGACGACAATTTAACAAACTGCTGTGCTGATACTAATATTACTACGTAAGTATCTCAAATTATCAGAGAGGGAGGGGACAATTGACAATAATTTACACTTGGATCCAACGTTTTGTAATTGCGTTATCTTATTTGATGGCTAGAAAAGTTTGGATATTTTTTTAAATTTTGATTGGTAAGTTTCCAAACTTTTACATCAATAGTTTTTACCTACAGGGTTATTTTTATAGATCGTCATTGGGGCTCCGGCTATTTAAAATATAATGCAAGATTTTCTTGTCTGTCGTTTTAAATGCCTTATCAATCCCAATTTGACATTTGCCTCACATAAATCTTCCTAACTGCTGATCCGGCATGGTTCTCCATTACAGTGAAGCTTCTTATAGGACCAGGTAAGATTTATAGCTTTATTATCAAATATCTTTAATTTTAGATCTTCTGAATTAGAGTATGGACTTGTACATGAGAATAATTGTATTCACCTGAATGTTTCAATCAGATGCTACAACTATGTCATTTATGATGACAATGTCAGGTTTGATCCATTTTTACTGTCTGTCTGTCGGCCAAACCTGTCGATGTATTTAAAACAAACAAACAAAAATATTTCTTTTTACCATGATTTTATTTGAAATTAAAAAAATTGTTTGTTCTTTATCCTAAAACATCAATAGAAAAAAACTTTAATGTGAGTCTAAACAAAATTGTACATAAAGTTGTTGCAAAATTGCATAAAATTCAGGATGACATGCTATCCTTTTTAAGATTTGATTATAGAGATGCTATACTTATATTACTATATATTGTTGTCATAAGATTTGTTATTTTCTGATCACGTATTTGTATCACGATAACTCTAAATTGGATATTTTTAAGATATTTATATTCTGAGTGGAGTAACATGTTGCAAATTCAACCAAATTGTCCTGGAGGCTTAGGTAACATTTTTACATTGGATAGCGAAGGCAATATTGTAAGTAGTGCAGCTACTATTTGCCAAGAAGTTTAATGGATAAGTCAATGGATGATAAATTGATGTACATACACAATTGTAAAAACAAGATTATCACTTGCATCTAGATTCAAATTCAATTTATTAGTTGAAAAGTTTGGGCACTGCAAATTTAAACCAATAAAGTACCCAAAGTTTTTAACTTAAAATGAGAAAACATGTTATACAACATTGGGTATTAGTTGAATGTCCAAATTTACAGTCCCATGTCAAAATTGATGACTTTACATATGTACATTGTACAAATAACACTAGAAAACACCCTTCAACTGTTATGATTTTAAGGATATAATTTAGCTTTCTTCTGTTTGTCTGTTAAAATTCTAAAAATCTAACTCTCATTAATTGTATGAAAAAACATCTTAATTTGATTTAATTTGTTTTTAGATACAGGAAAGTTGATTGGAATAAGCTTTGGTATAGCTGGTGCTACTGTGGTGTTTCTGGCTGTTTTTACAGTACTAGGTCTTGGTATATACAGGTACTATGGTACAGGTACAGGTACAGGTTGCGCCCTTCGAGAACGTCAAAAGTAGATAGGTTGACCCATCACCAAAAATTTTAACTACAGCAAAAAGTAAAGAAAAATTATTACTAGGTTGGGTGCTAATTTTTTCTCGGGGAATTTTTCATAGGAGAGTGGAGGTACCAACAGAAAAAAAGTTTCTCCGGACCTTTAGGGAAATTTGTTATTTTTTCAGCTGCTTAATACAACATCAATGTTGTGAATCATTTTATGTTTTTACTTCTTGTAGATATTATCATTTATTTTGTTTTCAGATTGAGACAGAAGTTCTTGGCTTTAAGCAGAATTGAAACTGGACAAGGTAAACTAAATCCATAGTAATGAAGCTTTCGCTTCGAGAGGGTTGAGGACATAAAACATACCTGTTTCTTTTTTTGGCTGGAAAGTATGAATCACCGATGAATTATACACAAACAATTATTTAAAATGCGTACATTTAAAAAAATGCTTAAAAACTTTATATTTTTTACTTAAGTAGGTAAGTTTCTTAAAAATCTTAAATATTTTTAGGCATTCCTTTGGCTGTTCATGATAGTACACCTCTAAATCCATTTTCTGATTATCCTCCTGATTATCAAGTAAGTATACCTATGTACTCCTCTAGTACATGATAGTACATAATAGTACATATTTAGTTCATGATAGTACATAGTTAGTAAATGATAGTAAATAGTTAGATTATCAAGTAAGTATACCTATGTACTTCTCTAGTACATGATAGTACATTCGTGTCTCGCACCTAGCATCTAGGCCCCTGTATTCGAAGCTAACTCTATATAGATCACCCAATGAGTTCAGTAGTTATTGAGATCTCATGCTTCAGATCCTTATCATTTTATATTATGGGATATCTAGTACATGATCATAATTTTACTTTTAGGAAACCTCAATTTCATCTCTTGGTTCTACAATTCGAGCTTAGAACACAATATCTCTAAAATTTATGCATTTTTTATTTATTTAGAAGCGAAGCTGCTCTATATATATTAAACTTTGTATGTATTTCCGTCAGTCTGTCCGTAATGCGATTTACTCAGCTGCTAATAAGGCTATATCTCAATTTTGTTGTCAATATTATATTGTGTTTTTAAATGAAAGTACAATTTATATAGCTTTATTTTTGATTGTTCACATATCATACTTCGCTACTGTTGTCATTGTTTAATTGTTATAAGATTATTGGGGTATAGTCCTTTCGTTTCAACGCCTCTTAAGGGGCGTTTCGTCGTATTTCCACAGTAGCTTTTGATAGGTTATAGGGTTAAGTTAGGTTAGACAATGGGCCTGAAGGGTCAGAGCCCCCGCAGGTGCTGGAAATAGGGGAAAAGCTACTGTGGAAATCCGACGAAACGCCCCTTAAGAGGACTATACCATATTATTGTAAATAAAATTCTAAAAAAGTTTACTTTTACAACGACGACTAAATGCAAATAATCAAAAAGTTTTAAGAATATCATACAAGATTTGAAATATAAAAAGAAAAATACTGCATTTACAAATTTATTATTTATTTTATTTCAACCACAAAGATCTCAAATGTGTAATTGTTTTAATTTTGTAAAAAATTTAAATTTTAAATTTTGTAAATAAAATTTCTATCAATTATTTCATTTTGATTATGCTGTAATTATTTAATTATTGGTTGGGTAGCTGGTTGGTAACACAATAATTATCTTAGTTTTTATTATTATTTTAATTATTTTGCTACCTCATAATAATTGTGCTTTTTATGACTATTTTATTTTGCATTTTAGGTCCCAGATTTGTCACTAATTATTTTAGAAATCCGCATACTTTTTAAAAGCGGAGTTTTTCTGTAGTACAGTTCGGTCCGTCCGTCTGTCTGTCCGGAACGGATAGCTTTTTTTTTGTTAATTTAGGTATGTTAGAATTGTTCTATCGATTTCAAACTTTGTATTGTGATTCCTGTAGGAGTTGGGTACTATTTAAAAACGTAGCAACTCTATAATCATTATCAGAATGTCCGTATGTTCATTTTAAACATGTTGAATTTTTTTACTTTATTAGCAACAAATTTTTATGTGATCCAATTATCCAATTGATCTGATTTTTGGTATATTGATTCCTGGGACAACAAAGTACAATATTATAAGCAAAGTAACTCTATAATCAAGTCCTAAAAATGTAAGTTTGTCTATAAACATTATCCTGTATCAAGCAGTTTTTCAACAAATTTACTAACAATTTTGCTTCGACTCTTGTATATTTATATTCTGGTTATTCAGTTCTGTCACTATACAAGTGTTAATGTCCGTTTTTTCTACTGTCTCAGTGCTTCGCTTTTATGGATGTTGTCATCCTTGCTTCTAAAGAATCCACCTCAGGTTTATATATATAAAGGATGTGCAAAAAAATGCGGACCTTTTTAAAATTTAGATTGCGCGGCTTGTGTTAATAGTAGAAAAGTATTTGGAAATATAAGTACGATTTTTGTGCTATTTTAGTTTAGGAGCTGTATTGATAAATGTGAGAAAAGTGGAAAAATCTTTTTTTTTGAGTTTTAAGTCAGTTGGGACATTCTACCACATAGCTCCTAAATTGTATGTAGCACATGAATGGTTCTTATATTTCCAAAAATTTGAGTTTATGGTGATTCTATAGGTATGCATACCCCTTTAATTTATTCTTTAATGATTTACTCGCAAGTCAAGTTTTAAGCCAGTTGTAACATTTTACCACATAGCTCCTAAACTATACGTAGCACAGGAATCGTTTTTATATTTTCAACAAATAGACTTCATAGCGGTTCTAGTGGTATGCATAACGTTTTTCTACTATTAACATAAGCCGCGCAATCTAAATTTAAAAAAGGTCCGCATTTTTTTTGCACACCCTTTTATACATATAAAAAGAGCAAAAAGATCTTGTAACCTTGATATAAGAAGCATACAGACTGCTGGACTTGTAAGTTTACTGGTGTATTAATGAATCAGTGTATATAAAAGTAATAGGATTCTTTCTGTCTATTTTTGTGTGTATAGTTAAGGATCTTGTTAACTAATAGACAAATATGATTCTCTTTTACAGAGAAGCTTCATGGTAAAAATTGGCAAACTATAAGCTACTCTATAATTCTAAATGACCATTAGTATGTCTGTCAGACCATCGCGTCGGTTTGTCCATCTATCAATATGTCTGTCTGTATGATATGAATTGGTGGAAACATGATTTTCAGGGCTAATATTCAAGATATACAGCTGAAATTTCTTGTTTACATTTCCAACATTATGTTGCATATTCAACCATAAAACATCTCTGGCTATCGGAGTTCTTTCATGCAGCTTTTGAGCTGTTTTAAATTTTCTCCCTTTGTTAACTTTTGCTGTTGGTCTGTCAGTCATTATTCAGATATAAATATCGAAAAATTTAAAATATGTATGTTAGAAAGGTTTAGTGATTTTTTTCCAATAACCCATTCTTGATTTTAACAAATGCTCCTTGTCCATATTCATATCCATGATTTTTAATACTTCACTACTTTTGGGTGTTGTTATCCTTGTTTAAAAACTTAATTGTATTCAATCTATTGAAGAATAATTATTCTATATTTGCTATTTTTATTTTACAATCTTTGTTATTAGGTTTGTTTGTACATCTGACGGTTTCTTCAACATTAAATAATGTTACAACTTTTACATAACAGCTTTAGAAATTCTTTGAACAACCAAGACTAAACCAAAAATTTGCATAAAAATATTGTTGTCTTATTACCTATTGTTGATTACAATACTAACTGCCTAGCCCCTAGCAAGGCGAGGGGGAGGTTAGGAAAATAGCCTTAGATAACACCCCAAAATATTTAAAAAGGTTCCAATAATGTTTAACAAATTATAACTAGCATTTCCCAAGATCTTAACTACAGACAAAAAAGCTTACCACTTACATGATAGAGAATATTATAGTTTTATTATAAATTTTACTTACAAGATAAATTATAGAGTAGATGCAGCAAAAATTAGATAAAAATACTGATAATAATCATTATTCATTATAACCAATTAAATGTATTTATACAGTAATGTTTAAAAGGAAAAATAGCACAATAATATTTTCTTAAAAATATAGGAGTAAATATGAAACACTAGACTTTTTTTTATTGATTTGAATGTTAAGTGTTTGTTACAGGTATGTATTCATGTAGATTATCATCCTCAATTAGGTTTAGAGCTCCTTCAGGTTGACTGAATGTTTCTAAATTTCCACCATGTACCACTATGGTAAACTTTGGCTGAGCTGACATTATTGTATTTCTACAAAATATATCGTTATTATATTTTTTTGTCTTAATTTTTTCAACATCTATGCTTGTCTCATCATATGAATATATTAGTGAAATATCCTCTCCCCAAGCTGCAAATTCACGCTTATGATCAATATTTTCATCAGCAAATACAATGATGTTGTTGAATTCATTGCTAGCATTGAAATTGTTATTATAATTGATATTAATATAATTGATTTGTCTTGGCTTGTTTACTTGATCTTTCAACTTTCTCCTTGTGTCGTAGTTAATGCAATAGTAGCTCCAAGATATATCAGCAAAATTTCTAGAAATGTTTTTCAATACATCTTCATATAGTTCTCTATTTTCTAATTTGATTTTCTCTGCAACTTGAAACCTTCTTTCCCAGTCATACAAACCAAGAAACTGCTCTGTATTTGCCTTTCTGATAACATCTTTAGAAATTCTTGTGTATGTTATGATCACAATACTTTCAACTTGGTCTAATAATTTGTATTTATCTAATATTGCAAAAGTTAAGGCACTAATATCATGTTTATATTTATTATGATAGTGATGACATTTTGGAGCTTTTCCTTCAGGATAGATATATTCATGAAGATTATTATCTTCTATTGCTCCAAAATCATTTTTTATTTGTTTATAGTAATTTTTTTTCTCTAAAATAATAATTGCATAGGACATTGTTCTAAGTATTGCATTCTGCATTGTATTGTCTTTATGAGCATAATCTGGATCACATATGATAATGTTCCTTGCTTGAGCACCCTGGAAAGAACACATACTTGTCAAAAATATCCCTTTTGGCTTCAAAGTCACTAACAACAGGTATAGTAGATTTAAGGTGTTTGTTTAATAATAGAAACATTTCTTTACAATCACTTACATTTGACAAAATAACAACACTCTCTTCAGGTTTGTCTAGAAAATATTTGTTTATAGCAGCAACAACTAATAAACTAAGACTAATGTCATAAATTTGGTGATAGTTAAAATTATGGTTACCCATAACATTAGTTTTAGGAGAAAAAGATATCCAATACTTTTATGATTCACTTTCATAGTTTTTATCCATGCTCTTTCCTCATTTGGATCTACTCTTTAGTAAAGCGACCTCAATTTCCATTTACTAAAATTTGTATCTTTTTTTAAGCTAAAACAACTTGTTTCTATTGAGTCAGGAATAACAAAATTTCCAATTATCATTTCATTGATAAATAAATGATCACAATGATTGTCTTCCAAGAATCTATTTAATGCATTGATTATCTCAGTTTGAGTTTTAACCTCAGGTCTTATCTTAGCTAAAAATTCATCGATTGTTTCAGTTTTAATCTTAGGTATATCTGTTGTATTTTCTGAATTAATCCCTAAATCTTTAGTAGTAAGAACTTTTATGTTAGAATAAGAGTCAAAATCCACTTCAGCTATTTTGTTCATAACAGATGATTCAACTCCATACAAATCATTTAGTTTGTAATCACTTGTAAGTGTTGTAAGATCAATATAAAATAATTGGTGTTTACTGTTATTAGTGGCACATTTTTTTGCTCTTTCCTTCAAAACATAAGTTTTACCAGTACCATAGTCACCATCTATGATAAGGAACTTAGCTGGTGAGTGTACTGCTTGCAGTTGTTCATTGTTGAGCATGTATACAGGAACATTACTCTCTCCTGATATTCCTTCTGTCTTTCCTGTTAATGCTTTCTCTACTCTTTTGCTAATGGTAAATGGATCAGATATCAGTTGATTAAATCTACTTGACTCTTTAATAGAAATATGATATATTAGTTCAGCAACAACATCCTCATATACTGCCTGATCATAATTATCAGATTTAATAAGATTTTGGTCAAAAATCTGTTTCAACCAATTTGTTACATTGTTGACATTTTGTAGAATGAATTGCCGACAGTTGACACAGGGTATTGCTGCACCTTCAATTATCTCTAAATAAGGAACACACGCAGTTCTGACAAACATCCAATCTTTGGAAAGCATACCTCCAAATAATTTCTGCATGAAAGAGAAGTGCTGTTTTGTTTGATCTGAAGCATGTTTCAGTAGTTTAAGTTTGTCACCACTATCTTGTGGTCCAAGTTTTACCTCTATATTTATAATAGCACTGAGTTCTGGAATAATGATTAGAGAATCCCATTCTGTTTTAGTTTCTTGTACCCTGTAGTTAAAGTATTGATATGTATAAAATTTCTCTAGATGGTTAGTAGATATGTTGTATAAGATTTCAATTTTGTTTTCATTATTTCCTCCTTGCTGTTTAATCACCTGTAAGATTAAATGTTTTATATTTTAATACTATTCTTAAGATATCTGTTTTAGAATATTACAGATCAATACCAAAAATATTAATTAAAAGTTAAATACTCTTAAATTCTAACAAAAATGAACTTGCATTATCTATAAAACATTCCTTTTTAAACAGCCAGCTCTTTGAATCTTTAGAATTAAGCTTGTTTTCTTTCCATTTCAAATGTTCCTGTATGCATAGATCAAGTTTTTCCTTAGGAATATCTTCAATGTCCAATAATTTCTTTATTCTCATTACATGCTCATTAAAATCTGTCGTAAGATCCTTTTTTCTGGCGTCTTTTCCCTTCTGAACTAGTTGTTGAATACAATCTCCAGATTGAAATCCATTCATCACTAAACATTCCATTTTTGACTGTCGGGTAGTGTTCACAATTTGATGATGTAATAGTTCTTCACAATGTTTATCCAAAAATTGACCATCTTGATTCTTATTTTCTTTCTTTCCTAACACAGTTGGTTTCTTAGGGACTACATAATGATTTGGAATGGCTATAACCTTACATTCTCGATCATAATAATAGTCAGCTACTTTCTTTTTTATCTCATTAATCTTTTCTTTAGCTAAGATTCTTTGATTGTTTCCTGCCGGGCCTTGAAAGTTTATACTCATATTGCTTAATTCTTTGGCTAAAGGGATTGAATCATGCTGTGTTAAAGGGAAAACTCCAAATTGAAGTCCCCAAGTACACTAAAATAGAATAGGTTATAATATATCATAATATTTCTTTTAAAAAGAATATCAAATAACCAACTTTTCTTTAACTACCTTATTTAATATTTCAAATTCTTTCACTGTTTTGTTAAATTCCTATTTGCAAAAGTACGCTTAAAAATTTATGCCAATTTTCAAAAAACAATCATTTAATAGATTTTAATGTAATTTGTGAAATAAAACCCATACATTTTAGGTAAAATATGCATGATCATATTAAATGTTATTGTAATTTTCATATTAAGATAATTTATACCAAAGCTCTGAGAAAAGCTTGTTTTCGATTGCTAAAAACTTGATATGTTTTATTTGAGTTTTTTGACAATAGCAAAGATATTTTGTATTGCAAATTTTATATCCAATATTATTTTACTACCAGCTATGCCCCTATGCATCAAAAAAATTACAGGTAGTGAGTAATTTTTTTTCCAGAGGCCCTCCCCCAAAATTGTTATAAACCTTACAAGGACCCATTAGAAGAATTTATAAAAGAGAACCAAATCAGTTCAGCAGTTTGCGAGATCCTTCAAACAGACAGACAGACTTATAGACATCCTGCTACTTTTATATAATGAAGTTGGGCAAAGATACAGTTTTTAAATATTCACCCTATATGCACATACCTGTTCAGTGACACTACAAGAATCTACAGAACTTGGTGGTGATTTTTCATCTAAATTCTCCATTTCTTAATCAAAATTCATCAAGATTATCAAAAGTATAGATACTATTACAGTTATTGAATATCTAAAGATATTATATTATTTCTACTTTTAGTGTAATGGGAAAACATAGAAAATGAGAAAAGAAAATATTAGAGGAGGGGGGGGGGGTATCCCTCCCAATCATTAAGTTAATTTCAAGAGGCGTCACACAAATAATTATAAATTAAATATTTTATGGTAAATGATAATTTAACGAATGTCAATATAAAGCTTTTCTCACCAAGAAAACGTTGTATTGTATATTGGATTCGAACAACTAATATACTAATTGATTGCAGTTGAAGAATTGATAAACCAAACACTTCCTATAATAATGGGTGGGACTATAGTTTCTAGAAATTTCTACTGACTTGATAATTCTTAACATGATAATTGCCCAGGGGTGAGACAATGGGTAATTAATTCAAATTAAGAGTTTTCACTGAAAGGCCATGAAAACAAGATTTATCCAGAAAGTTTAAAAAATATAGTAAAGTTTTAACGTTAATCTCATTTGGAAAACACAAAAATGAGAAGAAGTTCTAAGTAAAAACATTTATTTGAAAATTAGGTTACCAGTACATCACAATGAAGTAAACATTCTGTAATCAATTAGTAAAAAAATCGCTCTTAGAACTTGTTCAACCCTAGTCCTAAAAACATAAACTGCTAAGAAAATTCATAAGAGCATGAGTTTAAAATTTGAGTTTATTAAACAAATATCACTGTAGAGGTTCTATCTATGAAAAGATATTTTCTTGGAAAAAAAATTGTTAGAACCAGCCAAAATAATTTTATTCAATATAAATGTTTTGTCTAGTAGAAATTGTGTTAATTATTTTATTGACTTTCGTCTGCTAGGAACATAACAAATTCAGCGATAATTGTGTGCTAGTCCCCAAAGTCAGCCAGGACTTTGTAAATCCTTCACAAACACTTTAACTGAGTCCCCAAAGTTTGAAAATGAATATTTGGTTCATTGTCCTATCTCTAGATTCCTGATAATTCCTTATCAAAACAATACTACTGAAAGTTTTTTGCCAGGAGAGGGAGGGTGGGGGTGATTGTAGAAAACCTAAAATTGAGCCACCTATCTTCAACACATTGAATTGAAACTATTGAAAGGGGTGTATTATAGACGTCAAGAATGCTGTTTTATTCAGAAAAAGAGAGGGGACAATGGGCTGTTTATAACACTATTCACCAAAATTTTATAATAACATTTTCTTATTCGTTGACTTAACAACTTTGGGGACTTTTACTGAATTTTGATTGGTTGGTTTATTAAGTTGAATGTTTAAACGTTTCAACCACTAATTTTAACTACAGAAGGGATAATCTGTTGTTTCTTCATCAATTTATCGGCCATTGTCTTATCTCTTTAGATCCCTGGAATACAGCCCTTACAAGAAAACTAGTGTCCAAACTTTTTTAACAAAAAATTCTAGTTGAGGGACAGGGTAATTTTGTTTATCATAATTTGAGGTTATTTAAAAACAATCGTCTTATCCCTCAAGAATTTTGTAAA
>LS050194.1:1899-12981 GCA_900241095.1 Acartia tonsa | reverse complement strand
CTCATTGTTTGACATAAAAACGTTGAGATCCTAAATATTGATTGTTTATTTCAACTAGCAGTGTCCAAACTTTTTAAACAACAAATGTATTATAAAAAAATATTATTGGGATGTGCACCAATTTAGCAATGAAAATAGGAAATGGAATTCACGAATCAATTTAAGTCTAACTCTATTTAAAATATCTTAAGACTGTTTGTCCCTCTAGATGGTATTAGCTCGGAGTTATGATAAAAAGATGATACATCACTTTACTCTCTACCGCCAATATTTTTAACAAATGAAGGATTGTCAATTCAAAATTCATGCATTCTAAAATCAATAGGCAATATCCTTACATATTAGTAACAGGATGTTTGTCTGTCTGTCTGTTTTTAGAATAAGGTTTAATAACTGTTGTACTGACATGGTTCACATACGAAGTTTTTACTTCAACTTTTAAAAACTGAAAGCATCTTAGTGGAGGGCCATTTTTGCAACCCCTCCTCCCATTAAATGCCCCTAGAGACTTCTAGGGACGTAACTGATAATACTCCTAATTTTGAAATATAAGAGTCTCTTTCTGAACATGTATGAATAATAGGGAAGCATTTTTAACCCTAACTTCCTTCCTTTATCCTCCAATTTTAGGTCACATACATTCATTTAGCAATAGCAACCTTCTTTTAATTTTTATTTATACTTTTAGTTGCAAAGCTACTGTCTTTCAATCTGTACATCCATAAGGGAAAATGTGAATTTCTTTGGTGACTCTTAAGATTAGACAGCTGAATTTTTGTTTGTAGATTAATTTCACCAATAAGCATCCAGCATACAACTCACTTGGTCCGCCAGTCTGTCGGTATTGCTCAGAGACATTGAATTCTACGCTGGATATGTGATTTTCTTATAGAAAGCTTTATGGTATAATTATAAATTACAACTTTTATAAGGGATAATGACTTAATTTGCTTTTCCTAAAACCAAATTTGAAGTCTAATTTTAAACTTTTGTAAACACTAATACTAGTTTAACTACAATTTTGCCCAATAAACTAAGATTTTATTCCATTGTACTGCAGATATCTGAGAAGTACAGTGTGAATTCACTGCCGCATATTATCACAATCGATATATATTATTACTTGGATGTTGCACAAGATTTAGTACTCGCATAAAGTGATACTCGCAGCTGGGTAAAACAACGAAACCCCCATCCACCCCCTCACCAATGAGGACCATTGTAGCAACCTATATTGACGACAAATTCTATATCCATTATTATGACATCCCGTTCATATTTGCAAAAGACACAATAGTAAATAAATTAGAGAAATCTTTTTTAAGAGTGAAGCAAATGAGACTTAACAGTTTGCATGGATCTTAATGGATAATTCAATAGACCATTAATTGATGTACATCACCAATGAAAAACAACAAAAATTTTCCTTCTGTAGATCAAAATCATTGGTTGACAAGTTTGGAAACTAATAGTTTAAACTTACAGATCATAACTCAATAAAAGTTTTTGAGCCATCGAATAAGATAACGCGGTACCAATTTTATTTATAGTCCAAAAACCGCTCCATCCCTGCCAGTTTGCGCTATTGTAATAATTTGCGGTTCTGATTGATTTGTGCAAGTGTATGCACACTGTATATCTTGTGGTGAAGTTAAACTAGTTAAAATGCATTAAGGTCAAGTTTTCTAAATATTTCTCCCCACTTTTATTGGATATAATTTGAAACAATTTCCTAGGATTCTTTCTTTGGGGCTAATGGCCCTTCCCCCCCCCTTGACCCTATTATCGCTGTTGTTTTATTCCTTGTATTATTACATTTTGTTTTAATTAAGATACTTTTGGATAGGTGGATGATACATTTTCTTTACTTTTACTGTATAATACTTTGTTGTTCTGTGTCCACTAAACATATTCTTAGCTTATAAATGTTGTGCAACTTATGAACCCACTTACTCTAGCTGGAGTTTGGGGTAGGGTGGTTAAAACTAAATGGGAAATTTTCTCCCCGAAAGGAATAGGCAAAGCCTAGTATTTTTTTGCAAATTATTTTCAATGCACAAATGCAGGAAATGAGGGATGGGACAACAAAATATATTAAAAAGTATTGTTTCATCGTTATTTTGTAGATTATATTAAGTAGGTGCAAAAAGGGGAATAAATGCCTTCAAAGATTAGATTCTGAACTTCTGCACACCCATGTATGTAAGATCTCATGAACGGCTGGTCCGATCAGTAAATAATTTTTCAATTAATCTTATTAGAAATCGAGGAAATTATTTTGGGTATTTTTTTCTGATTTTTATCTTTATTTATTACCAATATATATTATCCCTCTAGTCCGTGGGTAGAAGTTAATGATTGCTCATCTATCCAAATGTTTCTATTTTTATTTTATGTCCAATTTTCATTCTATTTTGCATTATCTCATAAAACCAGGGCTCGGCAGCCTCCGCGCAGAACGTCATTTATATGTCACGTATAACTCTAAACCACGCTGCGTTATACTGGAAAAATAAAAACTGCTTCTATGTCAGATGCGCGACATCAAAAGTCAATGAAGGGAAAATGCCATGACAAACAACAAGCCAATTTTAAATCATATTTTATTTTTTAGGAATCCAATTAAGGGGTTTGTTTGTTGGTTAACACTTAATTTGACGGACTTATATAGACAAACAGACAAATATGCCCTAGTTATAGAGTAGCTGTGTATTATTGTATGTATAAAACAGTATAGATTTATGTTTTGATGTATGTATGTATGTACTATTCATCATTTTTTGACGTTAATCAATTCTGCTATATTCATTTTTAGATCATTATTATTATATTTTCACTTTTTTATAGCAGTGTCTTGATTGCTCACATCTATTTATCTATTAAAACTATTTATCGATCTATCTATCTATACAGCTAAATATTTAATTATCTATTTCGTTTTTACCATCTATTATCTATCTACAACTAATTACATAAACCACCCAATGTCTATCTATTTATCTATGTATCTGTCTGTCAATTTATCTATCTGCCTGTCTGTCTGTATGGTTATTTATCTGTCAATTTGTCTGTCTATCTATCTGTCTGTCTGGTTGGCTATCTATCTGTCTGTCTGGTTGGCTATCTAACTGTCTTTTTTATCGATCTATCCCTCTATCTATATCTATCTACCTGTAGTGGTTGTAGCCAGGGAGGGTGAACACTGCACTGGCATATGATGGGAAACATCCTGAAACAGAAAAAAAGTTATATTGATACTCTATAATATTCACTTGTTAGTCCGCCAGTAAATAAAGCTATAGATGAAAAAGATTTTCTCGGCTACTATTTAAGATTTTTTTTAGAAGATACCCCTTTTTAAAGAGCATCCAGTATAAAACTTTGGACCTTCAGTCATGCGACAAAAGACTTTTATATTTGTAATTTTCTGTGATTCTCTATCATTCTTTCCCTCTTTTTTTAGTAAACACTTAACATTCGCTTTATAATTCAATTTGTCTGTCTGTACAGTGTACACACATGATTGTTTTGTGCTTCGCTACTTATGGATGTTTTCATCCTTGTAAGAATGTTATTATTTCATTAAAAGTCCTTTGCAAATATCCAAATATATTTAATTTCTGTTTTTAGATTCCCAATTACCTATGGAGATATTTAATAGGCAATATCTATGGTAAAACTCAGAGAGGAAGGGGACATAGAACTGGAAATTACACTGGTACATAAAGATTTATAAACACGTTGGCACAAAAACATTGGGTATTTTTTAAATTTTAATTGGTAAGTTTTAAATTTTAAATTTTATTCTACAGAAGGAATAATTTTGTTTATCATCATTTGATTTGTAAAATATACCATCTATTGTCTTATCCCTTAAGATCCCTGGTATTTATAGTAAAACTAAAGGACTGTATTTGGTCATTCTCTCAATGAGCTTAAGGGGTGTGGCTACGAAAACACAAAAAAATATTGATAATATTTAAAGATTATCATATGATTAATATCGACTATGGAATTACACAAAAGTGGTTATGGCTGACATACTATCGGCTATATAACTTTAGTAAAAGTGATCATAATTGAACAGTTTACTTTAAAAAAACACATTTCAGATATAAAGTAGTTTTGTGTCTTAAGCTAAATTTCCCTTGAATTGCTTGTCCGTGTGGATTTTACTTTTTAGGGGTGCCATAATAATGTGAAAGTGTGGTTTTAGGCTACTTTCCTGGCATTCATGTCATCTCCTAGATGCTAGGGGCAAAGCAACTAATAAATCTATAAACACTTTAGAATTATGAAACAATAATTTTTTAAAATTAAATAAATAATACGCTTTTACAACTTTTTGTTGAAACGTATCCCCATCCTATGGTAATAAATTGGACCAGAGCCAAAATAAGAACCAAAATAGTCGGGAGAAAAACAGTCGAGTAGTTTTCACTTTATCTTTTAGTTTTTAGTAATACTGCAGCTACTCTATAACTAGATTTGTCTGTCTGTCCATACAAAAATGTAGGAATTGTTCTAATATAGACTAATATTGCTTCCCATAGGTCCCAGAATTGTTTTAGGCTATTTCATTTTTAGATTAAATTTATGGAATGGTTTTAGGCTAAATAATAAAAAAAACGTCCTTTTCGAATATTGATATCCAATATCGTTACTATGTCAACTTTTACTTCATATCATTTAGTCGACATAAACTATTATTTAAAGTAAAACAATTGTTTTGATAGGGGTTACTAATTACAAGATAGGAATGAAAGTCATATTAAATACATTGTCTTATCCCTAGTTCCCTGATAATATTCCCTTTGAAAAATAAATTTGTATGCATTGCGTTACCCATAATGTCCAATATTTTACCTTAACCATATTTCTTACTCTAATTTTAAAATATCAAAAGATGGATTGAATTTTCATTTTATGGATAGATAATTTAGATATATTGATAAATGAATAGATATTTTCATATAGATTATTAAAATAGACAATGCGATGAATAGATAAATGATTTACATTCCCATTGATGAAAAACAAAATAACCCATTCTGTTGATTAAAATTGGTGGTTGATAAGTTAGGACATTAGAACCAGTTAAAATTCGAGAAAAAGACCCAAAGTTTTTGACTAAATAAGTATAACTATGTGTTTTGCATGTCTGAAAAACGGACAGACACACAGACAGACATTATGAATTATATATTAGCTGTGCAACTAACAATAAGTGTTTATTAATCTTTAGCATCGGGTTAGTTTTTCCCCCTAGTAACCAGGAATAGAAAAGATGGGTCAATGAAAGACAAATTTAATCTTTAATTCAATTAGTTTGCCTTTTTAGTAGATTGAAAGTACATTTTTTTACTTTATTCTTTACTAGCAGCTATGCCTCTAGAGGCTCTTGAGGTGAGGACAAGTTAGGGAGTCGTACCCCCAATTTCAATGTTAGTGTTTTTAGGGGGTAATTTCTCTTCCGAGGGTTGTGTTACCCTCCCTCAAAATAGTTATAAACCCTCCCATGATCTAAGAGAAGCTACATTTTAAAGGGGTTCATATCAGTTCAGCGGTTAGCAAGATCCTTCGGTACAGACAAACACACAAAATAAGAAATACTTAAAGTTAAAAAATTATATGTAGAAAAAAAGCTAATTATGATATTCATTTTCAAACCTTATTGTATAAAATCCCTGGAATCGCCCTCCCACTGTATAGTACCTCCTTGGGGAGTAGTTCCCAGACTCCCCCCCCCCCACACCCTTAAAAATCAGACAGACTTGGGGGAGAGTTCTTACAAAATTATCAAACAATAGCAAAAAAGTTTTATTTTTTCACAAATTAATTGTATATGGAATTTAATAATGAATAAATATTAGGGAGAAAGAAGGGATGTGGATTAGTTTACAAGCAAATATCAATCCAGGCACCAATGCTAATATATAATGTAGTAAGGTTGGTTTTGTCTGTCCATGAAGATCTCAAAAACCACTGAACCTGATTAGTTATTCACTGTAGGGGAACTACACATGGTTTTGGGCTATTTTATTTCTAAATTGGCAAGTCTTTGGTTGGCTTCATGCCGTTTTTCTGCTCTCCCACTAATATTGTAGATGCTAGGGGAGCAACACTAGCGGTTTTCAAGGAACGTGTCTGTTTTAGCAAAGTTAAAATGGATCAATTTTGACACTATGGGTTGTTTGGGAATTATTAAAGGTACAATTTTGTAATAAAAAAATACATACCTATTTTTTCACTTTTTAGTTTTCAGAGATTTTAAAGGACAAAAAAGTAATGTAGATCTTAAATGATTATTACAAAACAACCTTCTACAGATTAAAAAATTAGGTTGAAAAGGTTTGACACTTAGAATCAATCAATGAAAATAACTTAAAAGTACCCAAAATTTTGGAGCCATCATTAAGAAAATTTGTTTTTGATCATGCAAACGGTATAAAAAATATTAGCACTGATCCAATTCTATTTTGATTAAGTTATATTTGTGTAATAATGTTGATAGATGAATTTAATACTAAATTTTAGTCAGTGTTACTTTTTCAAATCCTCTTAAAAGAAACCCACCACACCCCAAATAAATAACCCCCCTCATGATATTTTATTTCCCCCAACACACCCACATATTAAATTGTATAATATGCACCCTTCATTCAGCTTTTTTATCTAACTTAATTTTCAACTTCCCTTACAGATTCACAATGAGATTTTGGGGACAAAAAATAGTAAATTAACATTTTCCCCTCTTTAGAACCCAAAGTTTTATAACCTATTTATGTTATTCGTTGGTTCAAAAACTTTGGGTACTTATTTGAATTTTTATTGGTTGATTTTTTTATAAATAAGTAGTATCCAAATTTTTTAAACAATAATTTTATTCTAGAAATGGGTTAATCTTGTTCATAATCATTGGAGATGTATATCCATTCATCGTCCTTAGACTCATCACTTTAAGTAAGTTGATTTTTAAGCTTCGCTACTTGTAGGTGTTGCCATCCTTGTTATTGTATATGAAAGGGATTTAATATTAATTAGTAAACAAATAATGTTATCTATATTGTAACATATTTTTGACACATTTTCATGGATAAATCAATACATAAAAATAAGAGGATGTCCGTCTGTGGGAGTGTATGTGTAGGATCTCGCTTACCGCTGAACCGATATGGTTCTCCTTTAATGAGAGGTTTCTCATGGGTCCAGGGAGATTTTTTTTTATCTTTTTTAGGGGAGTGAAAATTAAAATTTATCTTATTTTATATTAATTATTTTAATTAAGTTAGTTAAATAATAATAATTAAATTTCCTTTTTTCAAATATCTCTTAAATCCTGCTAATATATGATAAGATACATATTTGTTTTAGATTTATTTATATAGGTGTATTTAGGTTTATTAATAAAAACTTAAAAAGACATTAATTTTTTTCACTTGATACAAAAGTCTTTTTGTGCAATTCAATTTAAAACAAAATCGCCTTAAACCTGCCTCGGAATATCAGTATTTGATTCTAACGAAACATGTGATCTATCATGCTACCCATTTTAGAGAGATAAAGTAAAAACTGACCTAATATGAAATTAATATATAAGTATAGATGTATAACCCAGAAAAATAACCTGGCCCAAGTGTTGGGGCCCTTTTGCGTCTGCTATCAAATTGCTTTCTGCTCTTTTCTAGCAACTTGACTGTGTTAATTTTTCCAAAACTATTGGCTTTATATTTAAAGACCCAATTGAAAGTCGGCACAAGTTCCCCACCCCGTGAGCATAGGGTTATAATATTCTTTTACTTTAATTAATACAATACAACAATTGCTTTAGTTGCAAAAATTTCACATAAACCAAAGTATCGTAGTTTCTCTTGGGAGGCTTTAATGATTATTTATTAGGTCTGACTAATTTCAATATATGACTTCATTTCAAGCTAAACCAAATATTGACGTTTTGTATTTTAACAAGAACAATAATGTTCATTAATGGTGTGTCATCAAATTTTCTAGAAATACCCAAAGTTTTAGAGCCAACAAATAAGATAACGTAGTTATAAAACTTTGGGTGCCGGTGTAATTTGAAGTTTAATGTCCCATCCCTCCATATCGTCTGTTTTGAGCCAGAGCATTCCCTTGTCACGTGCCTGACATGACTACGGTAAACTCATTTTGAATTTATAAATCGTACGAACCGATAATATTATCTTGTACATGAGTTGCGCTACCTAAAAAGTGCTTTATAAGCTTTAAATTTAACCATATTTATAGAGTGTTTTTAAAATAACAATAAATAATTTATTTTGATCGAGAATTTTTTATTTGTTCTATATGTTAGGGTGCTGCTACTATATATCTAGGTTACGTGCTTCCGTCTGTCTGTCCGTCAGTCAAAGTCACTTAATTATAAATATTTTGCTAAAGCTAAATATTATCTGTATTGTATAAACATAAACCAATGGTTGGTCCTACGCATAATCAATACATTAAGACATGCATACAAAACACATTAATTATTCTTTATAATAGCAAAATATTTTATTACTCAAAGAAACATTTTTTTTTCATGGATCTAAATGAATGATAAAATGACCGATAATTTGATATACACACCCAATGATGATACACAAAATTACACCTTCTGTAAATTACAATTAGTAATTGAAACGTTTGGACACTCAACTAAATGAACCAACCAATCAAAATTTAAGGAAGGATTTGACTATTGTAAGAAACAACCAAATGTCCACTATTTATCAGTCTATATATTGACGTTGATTATCAGGACCAACTCACAGACAAGTAAAAAATATAGGAATCTTCGCAACGGCTAAAATTTTTACTTGATTGAATTAGATAAAATAAATTCATCCAACATGTTTAGCTTTGGCTACTGCTTTAGATAAACGTCTAATATGTAAATAATATTCAGTTTTGAATATTATTAACATTTCATTTGCACTCGAAACGATTTTTGGCTTTTCTGTCGAAATTTTTATGACATTTTAAGAGGGTGGGAGAGTCCAATGATAGATTTATTATCTTATACACCTTTTTTTCTCTCATTGTGCTATCCGTGTTTTTTTAATTTACATGGAGAAAGGGAACAATGAAAAATAAATAAATCTTAAAGTGTCAGGGAACATTGGATATCACTAATGTTTTTTACACACGATATATAATTGGCCTTAAAACTTTGAGTACCTGATTGAATCTTGATTGGTCGGTTCCAACTTTTTCAATCAATAATTTAGATCTACAGAAGGAGTAATATTTGAGTGTACATCAATAAATCGTCAGTTATATTATCCCTTACGATTCCATTACGATTCCCGTATTTTAAACTTTTAAATCTTCCCATATTTTAAAGGCAGGCAGTACTTTTTTCTTCAGTTGAATCACCCCTCCCTACCTTTCCCCCTTAGTTGAAAATCCATGTTTTATTTGAAACTTTTTTTTTACCTAAATGAATCTACAACACGAAATCAAATTGGAGTTTCATCACATCTGCTCTCAATAATAAAAGCCTCAATTATCTATTGTGTTTTCCTTTTCTGCCACACCCCCAGTTATGTAACACTACAGACAAACCAACTCTTTAATTGCACGACCTTTGTCTGAAAGTCCTAACAATTCATGGTAATGAGTTGCGCCTGTGTGTTATAATCAGAAAATTTGCTATGCAAAAAAATTTGTAAAGATAAAAGGGCAGTTAGTTTGTGCTGTTGTAATAATTTGCAGATAGAATGAATGAAAATGTGATACGGAAGTGCATGCACACCTAACAAATTAATAGTTACTAAAGTCTTCTAATCGCAGTATAATGACAACATAGTAGGGTTTAAGTATACAAGGTACTAATTGTACTGTTTCATTACAGTAGAATACAGTTTTAGTATCATATCTTACTATTTAGTTTAATAATCAAATATTAAAAAGAAATCATTCTATCTTGTATAAGGCACCTTTTAAAAAAGAATGATATTGTATTGAGTGTAAAATTACAAAAAAAAGTCTGCATCCTATCAATAAATCAGCCAAGACAATTACATTTCTCCCACAGCGTTACGGACTGACAGACTGACTGAAGGACAGACAGACAAAGGTTATTATAGAGTACTAAAAACTGAAAACAGAAAGTTAATGTTTTCGATTTTAAAGATTTAAAAAGTCATTTTATTTAACTTACTTACGAACGGACCCTAATTAAGGATTGGATGCGATCCTATGGTATAAAGTAGTAAGGTTTTTTTATCGGAAGCTTCAAATTTCGTAGAATACTGATCCGAATGGGTTTTACTTTCTAGGGAAGCTTAATATGTATCTTAGGATAGTTTTGGGATATTTTCAGAACCTCCTACGCCCTAGGCAATGGGCGAAGCAATGAACAATATAAAAAGTTATAACCAATACTTTTCAGTTAATATATATTACTATGAAAAGGGTGTATTAACCCTCATAGGTATTAAATTAATCAATACAAATAAATTATTCATTAAAAACATTAAGCAAAAACTTATTGATAACCCTTTCTTTTCAAGTAACATACATTATTTAGGGAGGGAGGGGCATTGAACGGAAATTTGTAATGGTGTCCAAAGTTTTATAAACACGCTCTTTCAATTATGGCTTAAAAACTTTGGGTACTTATAGATCTTTATTGATTAGTACAAACTAGAAACTTTTAAAACTTTTAAATTAATAAAAAAAAGTATGGTCATTTTTTTATCATCATTGGGGCTGTACATCAATTTCTTTATTTGCCCTATGGCGTTACGGACAGACTGACTGACAGACAAAGTGAATTATAGAGTAGATACGCTACTTAAAAAGTCTAAAAATACAGCAAAACTTTCACTTAATCCTAAAATTTGTATTTTGAATGCACTAAAACTGCAAAACATTCAGGGGATAAGGATAGTAAAATGGACGATAAATTGGTCCCCTCCCCATACATTATAGTGTGAATATATCATTATAACCAATGGAGAAAGAGTGATTTAAATGCAAAGCATCGGGGGGGGGGGGGGGGGGGGGGGGGGGGGGGGGGGGGGGGGGGGGGGGGGGGGGGGGGGGGGGGGGGGG
>LS050182.1:3483-13667 GCA_900241095.1 Acartia tonsa | reverse complement strand
TTTTTAAAAAATTCACGTCTTAAATAAAAATATTAAAACCTTACCTTAAATAAACAAGAATAAAAAGTCATTAGAAGTGCAGTATATAAACTGTAAAATTAAAAACTGGTTCAGAAAATATTATTAAAAATGCTTTGGAGTAGGTAATACTTTTGTCATAGAAAAAAGGTATTCATTTATATGCTGCTATTCCAACTCAAGGATCTTAAGGGATAAGACAATGGCTTATAAATTGATTTACATCCCCAATAATGATACACAAAATTACCACTTCTGTAGATAAGAATTAGTGGTTGAAACGAATGGACACTTAACTTAATGAACAAACCAATGAAAATAAAAATAAAGTCCCCAAAGTTGTTAGGCGAAAGAAAAAGAAATAATTAAAAAAATTTAGGGACTAGTGTAATAAACAGCCCATTGTCCCCTCCCCTCCCTGATTCCAACTAAATACAAGACACACTAGAAAAAAATAAAAACAATAAATTTATCTTAAAAATTAACAATAAGATGATAATGCATATTATCCTTACAACTTATGGTTTACTAGTTGCTTCGCCCCTTGCCTCTAGGGGAGGGTAAGGAAATTATCTTAAAATCACCCTATGACATTTATAAAGCTTCCTCGAAAAGTACAATCAATTCTTTAGCATAAGACAAAAAAAGAACTTACTACTTTATAGGACAAAATTCTAGTATATTGTAAAACTTTTTTAGTGAAAATTTTTTTAGATATAAACCTAAAACCTAAAATTGTAAGGATAAAAGGCAAAAGCATCCCGAAAAATTTTCTGCTCAGTCTTTTTTCTGCATATTATTCTGCATTCCCATCATAATGGAGCCCAAAATATCCCCGCCAGCTCCCGGCGGCCGGGAAAAGTTGAGATTTTTGCGCACAACGTCCACCGACGGCGGCTGCTTTTTGTTGCTGCTAATGCTATTTGTACTACTACTGCTATTCGCGGATTTCTTGGCGGCTGGGCTGGCCGTTGGAGTGGAATGCTTGGACGAGGAGCCGCCGCTGTGCTTGTGGGAGGGATGTTTTCCAGGGAAAAGTTTGGACATGTGTTCCCGCTCGACCCCGCTGGGGTTAATCCGCTCCACTCCGCTTGGGTTCACTACTGCTGGCCTGCAATAACAAGGACAATTATAACAGGGATCTAAAGGGATAAGACAATGGCAGATAAATTGGTGTACATCTCCGATGAAGATACACAAAATTAAAAATATTGTAGATTAAAATTGGTGGTTGAAACACTCAACTTGAATCAAAATTCACTCAAGTCCCAAAAGTTTTTAAGCCAACGAATTTGAAAACGTCATTATAAAACTTTAGGGACATGTGTAATGTGTGTTTGTGTTTAGAATGCAGCAAGTGTGATAATTTAATATATTTACTACACCTAATTATGATTTTAATAGTCGTAGAAAATTGTCAGTAACAAAAAATTAATGTTTTTTTTCCGCATCGCTAAGAACCGGTTCTAATCTAGCGGAAATTAAACTTATTCGTAACCAAAATAAAATATTATATACCTTGAATTTTCAACTTCGCAGATAATATCAACACTCGGCCTTCTACTACTTCCAGCAGAGGAACCTGGACAAAAGAATGAATTAGGTTAATGATTTTAGGACGATTAGGCATAAAACTTTAAGCGAAGGTTATCTTTTACAAGGTCTAAGCATGTAGGCATTTAGTAGTAAAATAGCCTAAAACCATTCCAAGTTCCTATAAGTAAGAACTCTTATAGGATCTGTGATTTCCAAAATCTAATAGGACAAGCTAAGAACAGTAACAAAACATACATTGATATATTATGTTTCTTTATGTTTGTTTGTTCATTTTAAGGTCTAACTGAACCGGTTCTATTCCAGCGTATATTAAACGGTCCCTTAAGCCATACCAGGAAAAACTTTACCTGAATCTCCATTAGTTTTAGCCTCCGTGTCGCCTGGAGGCCTGCTGCTTCGTCCAGGTTCCATGCTGGCCTCCCGGCTCGTGTTTCTGCTTGCGTCGCGGCTCACGTCCCGACTTCCATCCGCAGCTTTTCTCTCAGATTCCTTAATTTATACAACTTTAGTATAGTCAAGAAGAGAAAGAGAGGGGGACATTGGGCTGTTCATAACACAAGTCCCCAAAGTTTTCTTATTAGTTGGCTAACAAACTTTGGAGACTTTTATTGAATTTTGATTGGTAGGTCCATCAAGTTGAGTGTCCAAACGTTTCAACCAATAATTATAATCTACATAGGAGGTAATTTTGAGTATCATCATTGGGGATGTACAATGTACATTGATTCAGGGCAATAGTCTTATCCCTTTATATCCCTGTAACTTTAGTTTCGCTTTTATGGGTGTTGTCATCCTTGTTTTACTAATAACAAAAAATAAATTAGAAACCTGAGTTTTAGCTCCAACTGCGAGCATGTTCTTAATACTCTCCACAGAGTTGTCCGTTACTAAACTCTTGCTCTAAAAATAACGGAGTATTATAGACAACTTTCCGCGAATATTAAGCTTTCAGTATGGCTGAGAACCGGTTCTACTCCAGCGGATATTAATAGGTTTCGAAGCTATACTGGAAAAGCCATTTAAATCAAAACTCTTGCTCTGAAAAAACGGAGTATTTTAGTCAACTTTCCGCGGATATTAAACTTTCAACATGGCTGAGAACCGGTTCTAATCCAGCGGATATAAATAGGTTTTAAAGCCTTACTAGAAAAACCATTGATATCTAATAAGAAATTCACGTTCCCCTTAAAACAGGACATACCGACGGACAAAACAATATATATATATAAACTGGATGAGCATATAGTTCATAGTAATTTTCAACAAAACGTTCAGCTTTTTATCTTAAATAGAAGGAGAGAAAATCACGTTACCCTTAAGACATACAGACACACGGACGAACAAATAAATTTTAAAGTAGCCTCGCTATTTAAAATAAATGATTTAGGCACATTATAAAAGTAGTTAACATTCGTCTGTTTAGACCTTTGCAACCATTTCAATAAAGCTAGCAGTAATATCCAATCCAAAAATCTTGTGTAGATTCCAAATATCAGAGCCTACCTACCTAACCATTTAAGAGATATTAATGTTTAACATCTAACAAATAAAAAATTTACCTTTCCATCTGACAGTTTGTAGGATAAATTATTCTTTTCATCTTTCCTCCTCTCTCCACCACCTCCATCTTTCTTTTTATCTCCCTCCCCCCTCCTTTTCTCGCTATCTCCCCCTCCCCCACCACGCCTCTCCTTATCCTCACTCCTTCTCTCTCCTCCCTCTTTCTTGCTGCTGCTTTCTCCTTCGCGTTTTCTATCTCTATGTTTTTCCTTGTCCTTGTCGCGATACTTGTCCCGGCTTCGATCTCGCTTCTCGCGATCCTAAAAATATTATTTTAGAAATGTCCCAAACATTAAAAAAAATCCGCGAATTTATTTTTTGTAATCAGCGAGAAGATTAAAGTCCTCAGAAGTCAATCTAAAAATTGACCTAGGAACGCAAAATCGATTTTATTCATCATCATATTTGAACTTAAACTGGTACCCAAAGTTTTATTACCACTCTATCTTACTCGTTGGCTCAAAACTTTAGGTACTATTTTAATTTTAAACTAAGTGTCCAAAAACCTTTAAACAACCAATTTTCTAAAATGAAGATTTAGTAATTTTGTTTATCATCATTGGGGTGGGGATATATATCAATTTATCATCCATTGCATTGTCTTATCCTTTAGCATCACTGTATAAACAGGAGTGGGGTTCTCCAATTTTTTTTATTTTCAATTCAAAGATTTGAGCATTTTTTAAATCACACAGTAATTAGCCTCTAGGTACATATATTTTTTTACTAGGTAGGTATATTTTTTTACATTCATCCATCACATAAGATGTGTCGTGTCAAATGGACTAAGTATGTTAGAAAAACCAACGAACTTTTAGTATTTCTATCCTATCTTTGGGTACAACTTTGGGTTAAAGTAAGAGTGTCCAAACTTTTCGACCAATATAAAAAAGGAGTAATTAAAAATTACCTTATCTTTATGCTTTTTCTTCTCTTTCTTCTCCTTATGCTTTCCACTTCCGCCCTCCTTCCTCTCTCTCTCCCTCTCCTTGTTCCTCTCTCCCTCCTTGTCCCTCTGCTTAACATCTCCTCCACCACCTCCCAGAGACAGTTTGTTGTTGTCCGTGTTGTGTAGAGCAGCTCCGCTACTACTGCTGGTTGTCAAGGCCTCTTTCATAGGTTTTGTTGTTGTTGTTGTCGAGTCGGAGCTGGACTTAGATTCAGATTTTGTACTTGAGTGCTTCGCCGCCTTTGGTTTTCCTAAAAAATGTTTATGTTTATGTGGCCAAACCATTAGTTAAATCTAAAAAGAAAAGTAACATGATATCTTATGTTTATCTGTCTGTGTTTTCTTTGAGAATATACATTAATTTATCATTTTAGTGTCAAAACGTTTCCACCACTTATTGTAATCTACAGACGGGGTTATTTTGTGCATCATCATTGAAGATGTTAATCAATTTATTGGCCATTGTCGTATCCCTTAAAATCCCTGCCCCCCCCCCTTCCACCCAATATACATTAAAATTTCAGGGGTCTAAATGGATAAGACAATGGCCAATAAATTGATATATATATCCAATAATGATAAACAATTAGATTACAATTAGAGGTTAAAACTTTTGAAAACTCAAGTTAATGAATCCACCAATCAAAATTCAACTAAAGTCTCCAAGGTTGTTAAGCCAACGAATAAGAAAACGTTACTTTAAGACTTTGGGGACTAATGTAATAAACAGCTCAATGTCCCTTCCCTGATAAAATTTACCTTCAGGTCTAAACATTTTGCCCGCAGGAACATACTCCGGGTCCTCAGATTCAGACTCGGAACTGCTGCTCAGGCTGGCGGCAACCTTTCTCTTTCTGTTGGCGGCTGGAGGTCCGCCGCCGGCTGCCGCCGCCACATTATTCTCCTTCTCACTGCCGCTAGACAAGGGGTCGGACACAACGGCGGAACTAGAGGTTTTAGTCTCTCCATTAACCTAAAATGATTTTAACATAAATATTAAGAAATTATTTGGCGGGAGACGGCGGTTTTCAGCAGCAAGTGGCACCATTCAGGGATATAAAAGGTTACGACAATGGTCGATAAATTGATTTACATCCCCAATAACACACTAAAGTGTTCTTATGTAGATTAAAATTAGTTGTTGAAAGGTTTAAACACTACTGAATGAACCAACTGATCAAAATTCACTGAAGTCTCCAAAGTTACTAAGCCAACGAATAAGAAAACGTTATATTAAAACTTTGGGGACTAGTGTAATGAACAGCCCATTGTCCCCCATCTCTCTGGGTTATATCGCTGTCTCGTCACAGTTCTACAACTGAGATAATGACAACCTTCATGCCAAATTCCATAGCAGTAAATCCTTTTTTGGTAGAGATCCATTAGTATTTTGGTTTAGTTAAAAATCATAATAAGGCGATTTTATACTTAGAACAATATATTATATAAAAGTAAAAATACTTCAGCAGTTAGAGGCTTAAAGGGCACTTATAGGAAGGATAGGAGGGAGGGGGGGGAGGGAGCTTAACAATATCTTAAGCTTCACACACAAAGACAAAGAGACATCCTGTTACTTTAATATACAGAAAACTAACCTCTATATCATGTGTAGGTAAGGTAGGTGTAATTGAGGTAGGTTGAGTGTAATACTGCTTTAACCGAACGTGCCATGCTGAAAAATCAAGAATAGGTATTAGTTAAAATAAAACAAAAAGATATCTCATAAAGAATTGTTTTAAATCAACCCGGGGTTGTGATTAACATCATTTAACAAGGAGATTTTCGCTTTAGTTTAAAAAAAAAAATATTTTTTTTTATGAAAAATAATTTTGCTTTGCAAATACCAAGGCTTGAACCTCCTTCTAACGTGTTATAAGAATGTAGGTTTACATCATTTTATGCAGGATTTTTTTAATTGCTTAATTTGGCCCACTTGTCATGGACACAAATAAATCATTTATATACTTATCATTTTCATCATTGGCTTTAGGAATAAAAAAAATATTTTACAATTTAAAGAAAACTGGGGGCTATGTGTTGGTTAAGGTAGTAAAGGACAGAAAAATAGTCTTAAACCATCCCAAGACTTAAATCTAAAAATAAATTAGCCTAAAACCATCACAGGACCTAAGTGGAGCTTACCTAAAACAGACAACCCAATCGGTTTATAGTTTTTGTGATCTTAAACTTCAGACAACAATCCCTTACTACTTTACATAATAGAATATTCATTTTACAAAACAAGGACAAACAACTAACCTATGCTAGTAGTAGCGGTGACAGTTCTGAACTGGTGGATAATATTTCTTGGCAGGAAGTAGACATCATTGTCGGCGAGGGGCACCCTCGCGTACCTCACGCCCTCCCGGCGTAATTGGTTCAGCTTGCCCTCGTCGATCCACACAGGACACTAAAACAAGTTGAATGTGTTAACAATGAAGGGAGGAGGGGACATTGGACTGTAATTTGCACTGGTTTCCAAAGTTTTTAAATCATTTTATCTTATTCATTAACGTCAATACTGTATTGACTAATATTTTATTGCTTCTAAGTAGAATTGTATAAAAGTTAAAATTTCTAGAATGTTTTATTTTCAGTCACGGATCGAAACTGAATACTATTTTTTTTCACGAATATCAAAATAAAAATCATAATATTATTACTAGTTTTGTTAACCCGAGCCTTCGGCCCTCGGAGGTAACAAAACTTCTTTTAATTTTATATTTTAATATCCGCGGAAAGCAGTCTATGACACGATGCTATGATAAATACCTGGGACATTGGGGGCTCATGCAGGTCCAGCTGTAACTTTTCTGTGAGATGTAGAAAATCTGAAGCAGAGAATATGACGGTGTCCTTGGTCGTACGGTTAAAGTCCACGTTATCTCCACAATGGATGCCCTACAAACACAATTCTTATTAGGTACCCAAAGTTTTATTAAAGCACTGAATATGACGACGGTGTTCTTTGTAGTACGGTTCAAGTCCACATTATCTCCACAATTGATGCCCTATAAACACAAATTCTAATTAGGTACCCAAAGTTTTATTAAAGCACTGAATATAACGGTGTCCTTGGTAGTACGGTTAAAGTCTACATTATCACCACAATAAGAATGAAATTTAAGAGATGAGATGCAATCAAAGACAACGGAATTAATAAAATAATATTTGGACAAACGCGTCAAACCTAATTTTAGAAAAACTTAGCTTAAATCAAGGAATTAGTTACGTAGAAAAAGACTGTTGTGTAAAAAGTAACGCATCCTCTTCGGGTAGGTAATGGTAACTTAAAATCTCTGCCTGCCACCACGTTATATTTTAAGACAGTAAAAGTATTTCTTACAGCGGATATGCCAGGTGTAATAATCACTTATCCTTTTACTGTATTACATCTTACTGTTCTTTTCTTTCTATTGTTAATTACCTTTAATACTCCGACAGCCCCTGTGGTCATTCTATCAGATCCTAATCCTACGTGATCCTTTTACTGTATTATAGTTAACTGTTCTATCTATTGGACAAATTACCTTTAATACTCCAACAGCTCCTGTGGTCATTCTATCAGGTCCAAATCCCACATGATCTGCATGGGCTGGAGTTCGGTCCTCAAATATTACCTCTCGTTCTACTGTAGATCTGAATTAGTAATATGTTTGTTAGGTTGGATTCTTCACCATAGGTTGCAATAACATGAGCATAAATTTAAATGAAAATGTATATAAACAAGGGTGACAACATTTATGAAAGCGAAGCCTTGAACGGTAGGAAAAACGAACATTAACACTTTGAGTATAAACAAAATTTTATATTACATTAAATACAAGATAATGTTAAAGGACATACTTGCATATTTGGGCCTTCATTGTAGAGATACTACACTAATAATATTGTACCTTGTTAAGTTGTTGTTCTCTTTTTAAAAATGTTGAAATTTTTTTTTCTCAAAAAATAGTAGGTATGTTTAAAATGAAAATTCAAACATAAATGCAAAGTTTGAAATCGATTGGACAATTCTAAAATGCCTAAATAAACGACAAGAGCTATCCGTTAAGTACGGACAGACGGATTGACCCTAATTGTAGAAAAGCTTCGCCTATAATAAAACATTTTAAATGTTAAAATCTAAAGTTACCTAGGTAGGTATCGCAAAGACTTGAGCTCATTGATGTGATTGTTGCGTCGTCTTTTCAGGGGAGACTTGCCCAGTTCTCCTGTGAGCATTCAGGGGGATAAAGGGATAAGTCAATGGAGGAAATAAATGATGTGTCGGGTTCGAGTCTGGACCACACATCGTTATACTACAGACGTTGAAAATAGTTGTTATTGCTCCTATGTCTAATACGTTACTAAACTATTAGAGTATGGAGAATCATTCTTTGGCCCGTAAACAGGCGCCATTCAATGCCATTTTCATTTAAGATTTTTAAACAAAGGTCATTGAATAAAAAGGTTGGTTGTCTGATGGATGTTACATTATATGTATAAGATATAATAGAATACAAAAATATTAAAAAACGACAAAACTAGATTAATTGAAGTTTAATCCTAATACATAAGTCTGGATAAAGCCCCTAGATTCAAAAATCCATTAATATATAGCCTCAATGATGATACACAAAATTAACCTTTCAGAAGATTAAATCAGTGGTTGAAAAGCTAAACTTAATGATTTAACCAATCAAAAGTATCTAAAGTTGTTATGCCAAAGAATAAGAATGTTATTTTAAAACTTTGGGGACTAATATAATAAACAGCTCAATGTCACCTCTCTCTAGATAAAATAAAAAAATCCTTTGTTAATCCATTCAAATATCCATTTATTCCTGCCTGTAGGTATGCTTTGTTCTCCAGGACGAATCCACAGAATAGGACCATCGTTGGATTTATTGCGCGGCGCGTCCTTAAGAATCGACCTGTCTCCCCAAGGCATTGTCTGAAATATAACAGAATTCATTTCATCTATATTTTTAATTTACTTGGTCCGTCGGTATGTAAGTCAAGCTTCAAGGCAATTTTTTTACAAAAGTTCCGTAATTTTTAAAAGGATATATCGCATTTTCTATATCTGGAAGTTAAACTCCATTTCCCCCATCCCAGAAGTGCCCCTAGAGGACTCTAATGGCGTAGCCGCTAGTTTTAAATACATTACTTTACCCTGGGATCAACCCCAATGATGATACACATTATTATTAAACGTTTGAACACTCAACTTAATGAAACGACTATCAAAGTTCAATTAAAGTCCCTAAAGTTGCTGAACCAAAGGAGAAGAAAACGTTATTGTAAAACTTTGGAGACTAGTGTAATTGAAATTAAATTAACAGCCCAAGAACCAATGAAAATTCAATAAAAAGTCACCAAAGTGGAGTTAAGCCAGCGAATAAGAAAACGTTATTATAAACTTTGGGGACTAGTGTAATAAACAACCCATTGAAAGAATAGGTATCTCCTCTAGAATGCTCTAATATAGTAAGAAATTAAAATATTGAGAATTTTAGTGGTCGAAAGGTTTGGACACTCAACTTAAACAACAACCAATAAAAATTAAACTAAAGTCCCTGAGCCAACGAAGAAGAAAACGTTATTATAAAACTCTGGGGACTAGTGTAATAAACAGCCCATTGTCCCCTCCCTCCCTTACCAGTGAAAGAATAGGTATCTCCTCTAGCATGCTCTAACATAGTGAGAAATTAAATATTGAAAATTTTAGTGGTCGAAACGTTTAAACACTTACCAGTGAAAGAATAGGTATCTCCTCCAGCATATCCAGAATATCTGGAAAGTAGCCCCCACTCTCCTCAGCGGCTGTCCCAACAAGGCTGATATTGTCCAGGTACCCGAATCTAAATAAATAACTAATAGGTACCAAAAGTGAAAGAGAATCAATAAATGAAAAGGACAAGTAGAAAAACGTGGGAAGTTAAACAGCGAAAAAATACAAGATTTTAGAAATAAAAGTTAAATTTTTAAATGTGATATGGGGGTGTATAATGTATATTTTCTCAGATATTTAAATTTCTTTACCCCCAGCCCTTTATTTATTTCACCAATTTAATAGTAAAAATACCTACCCTATATTTCCTTTTATGAAAACTTA
>LS050171.1:7613-18948 GCA_900241095.1 Acartia tonsa | reverse complement strand
CAATTCTAGGTTACGCATCCATCTACTCTAAAATAGACATTCCATTAATAAGTTTTTGTAAGAAGAACAACTCAGAGAGAGGGGACAATGTTTGTTTATTACACTAGTCCTCAAAGTTCTAAAATAATGTTTTTTTCATTCGTTAGCTTAACAACTTTCGGGACAATTAAGTTTGATTGGTTGATTCATATGTTGAGTGTTCAAACGTTTCAACAAGTAATTTTAATCTACAGAAGAGGTAAAATTGTGTATCATCATTGTGGAGGTACATCAACTTATCGGTTATTGTCTTATCCCTTTAGATCCCTGAGAATAACTCTCATCAGAAAATCAATTATATAAGAGAATTTTAAGTATGGGAAGATGATGTGACGTTATTGAAGGACAGACCGACATGATACACTTTTAAAGTAAATACACTGTACTACAAATATAAAGATATCCTGTTCAATATAAATAATCCATTTATGGAAAATTTTTAGCATTGTCTTTTGTGAAACAATTAAAAATTGTGTAATGGAAAAAAATAAAGAAACTTTTTTTGTTAGTGTAACACTTGGTTTTTATTTTATTTCTCTTTTTTAGTAGCGGAGTTATTCTACAATTCACTTTGTCTGACCATCCGTTCTTATTGCTAGGGGGGGAAACTGAATTAACGGCAAAGTAAGGGGATGAATGTTTTTGTGAAGATTCCCTACACCAATCAGCGTATATAATTAATTTGGGCGGAAAACATAATTATAAAAAATATAAAAAACTTATATCAAAAGTTGGGTGTTTTTTTACATTTAAGTTTTCACATTTCTGTCGGACGTGCGCGTTCATTTTGAACTATAAAGTAGCATTGGTAAATTTCTGGTTGGTACTAACATATTGACGTGTTTCAACGTTATTTGTACAGAATTTTAGGCAAAATCTATAGGCAAAAAGAAAAAAAAATAAACCTCATCCATTTTTCTCGTCTTAAATAATTTAATAAATTGATAATTGACGTTAAACGTTGTGATCTAAAAAAAGGTTTGTTTATAAAATGCAATTAAAGGAATTATGCCCGAAAATTAGGTAATAATTGGAGTTGTCGTTTGTTTAGAAATTTAACAGTATGAAATTTCAGCTGATGCCAACAATAAATTAATTCGAAAATAATCACGAAACCTTAAAGTAATTTTCAGCTGTCGTTGGAGGCAACACGAAGTAGAATTGACGATCTTTATATCTGCCCCCCAAATTTATTTGAAAGGCAATAGTGTAATTGGTAAAAACGTAACATACTAGAGACGTTAAAAAAATATACTTATTTCTGCTATGTCAGACACGTGACAGCAATAGTGAGATTATGAGGAATGACTTAAACAGGCGTTAAAAAATTATAATAACTATAGAGTTTTTTTCAGTGTTTCGGAGCCGGAGCCGGGAGCCGTGGAGCCGCCATATTTTGACGGAGCCGTAATTTTCGTTAAAAAACGGCTCCGGTTCTGGACTAGATAAATAAAGAGATTTTTTATAAATTATTATTTGGTAACTCTGTTTTGTCATGTGCAAGTCCATTTTTATCAAAAATTTAACTTTTAAAACCCTCAAAAGTCAAAACTAAAAAAAATTTTTGTTGGGAAAAAAATATGTCGAGTTTTTCTTGATTTTAGATCGGAGCCGGAGCTGGAGCGTGAGCCGGAGCCGCACCAAAATCAAACGGCTCCGAAATGCTGTATTTTTATTTCTTCTTGCTGTTCAAATCTTTTACCTTTTACTTAAAAAGAATTTTCAGAGATTTTTAATAGATAAAAGTTGGAGAACATTCAAGAAAAGACAGAAAGTAAAAATGCAAATAATGTTAACAAAAGAACTCTTGGAAACTTTATTAGAAAATGTCTTTAAAAATTCTGAATATTCATCTTTACATTTTCACTTAAAACAATTAACACAAAAGATTTTTTCATAAAAGATTTAGCTTTCTAAAATATTGTGAAAATTTTATACAACTTAATTTAGTAGAAATCCTTATATAAAAGTAAAATAATCAACAAAGTCCTTACTTTTGAAGATTTATGGATTTTAAGGTTGTGCGAAAAATGTGCACATTTTTAAAATTCAAATTGCGCGGCTTGTGTCAATAGTAGAGAAATGTTATGCATACAGTTAGAATTTTCATAATCTCTAGTTTTTGGAAATATAAGATACATTTTTGTGGTATTTGTAGTTTCTATATGAAAAATGTGAGAAAAAGGTTGAAAAGTATTTAGAAGGTTGGAACACGTAGCTCCTATACTATATGTAGCACAGGAATGGTCCTTATATACCCAAAAACTAGAGCTTATGACGAGGCATAACATTTTTCTACAATTAACACAAGCCGTGCAATTTGAATTTTAAAAAAGTGCGTATTTTTTGCACTACCTTTAAATCCATACATCTTCAAAATAACGGCTTTTAAAAACCCGGGTTTTAAGGCATGATTTGTTGAAATAATTATTGTTTAATATTTGAAACGTAAATGTACCAGAACAGCCTTTCCAAATATATAAAGCCTTTATATCATTTTTTTTTCTATGCATAATTAAGTTTTTATAAATTTTCTTGAAAGGAACTGTATAAGAATTTATAACTTAATAATTTTGTAAAAAAAAGTTTCGTTTGTTTTTTCTTACAACCAACCAACACATAACACTTATAGATAATTTTTGCTCCTTAGACTAACCAGCGGTTGAAATTTATATCCAGAACTGTCCATCCTTTGACCAGAAGTGGCAGCCAGGAGAAAACAGGCAACCAGCAGGCAGCTGGCTGTAAACAACACTGATAGCCATATATCCTTAATTTAATATCATCAGAAGTAATTACATTCTATCTTTTTCAGGGTGTTTTGTGTTAATGGAACAAAAGTATTGCTTGATTAAACCCACTTACCCTTAACAAAAATTAGTCATTATTATCTAATTTTTCTCATTGGCTCGGGGATTTTCTCATTAGAAAAATATATTTCCTGATTTTCTTATATGAAACTCACCAAGTCAATAAAGAAAATGATATGAGGGTTAATTTTTGTCAATGGTAATTGGGTAAAATTAGGCTAACTTTTGTTACCCTGTGGTACATTACTCTATATTAAAGAGAATGTATATGCGTAAGTTTAAGATATCCAGGGAGAAAGGGAACTTCAAATAATAAGGTTCCCAAAATTTTCATAAACTTCTTATATTATTCGGTAGTTTGTACACTTTAAATTTGAATTAGGTGATACAGAAAGCAGTGTCCAAACTTGATAACCAATAATCTAAATCAAGATTAATTTTGTTTATCATAATTAGGTGTGTACATCAAATGATCACCCTTAAGATCCCTGAAGTAATTTCAGCTACTTTGTTATTGGTACTTGGCATGTTTATAGCTATTTATGGAAGAAAGGTGACCATGCAAAATTCAATTATTTAAATGTGGCATTCATGCTCCGCTCTATAGGATAAATTTTGTTCTTTTTCTCAAGGTACAACATTGAAAATTATTACTATTATAATTCTGCTATTAGAGAAAAATAATAGAGGAGAAAGGGGGTAAATAACTGTATGTCGCCACCACGAGGACCCTATGCCGACTCTCAATTGGGACTTTGAAAATCAACTAATAGTGTCGGAAATATTAACACAGTCATGTCGCTACAAAAGACGAGAAAGCAATTTGCGAGCAGACGAAAAAGGTTTTTAACAGAGGAATTCAGGTAGCTGTCTAGTTATCCATCTATATTTATAGATGTATTGTTCTGCTTACATGAAAATCTTAAAATGAAAATTTATGAATGCAAAATGAAATTTTGTGTGCTGTCAAAATTCGATGATGAGAATTTTCATTTTCAATTCTGCGCATCCAGTCGTCATTTTATATCAGGCTTTGTATTCTCATTTATCAGAGAGAGGGGGACAATGGGCTGTTTATTACACTAGTCCCAAAAAATTATAGTAACGATTTGTTATTCGTTAGCTTAACAACTTGTGGGACTTTCGTGAATTTTGATTGGCTGGTTCATTAAGTTGAGTGTTCAAACTATTCTACAGAAGGGGTAATTTTGTGTATGATCATTTGGGATTTACATCAATTTATCTGCCATTGTCTTATCCCATTAGAACCCTGCTGATTTATAACAAGGACAATAATGTAGCGTAGAAAAAGTACAGTAAAGTACACAGATGGAAAATCGTAAAGTTATGCCACAAAATATTTAGGAATTAAGAATATCCTTTTATGGCAGGCATTGTATACAAATAGATTAAATTGACGCATTATTAAAAATACTATAAATTTTAAACCATCTCTCATATTAATTTCTGAATTCTACAAATAAACAAGAAAAACATAACTTCGGATATCTTCCTATTATATAAAGTAGTAAGGATTTTTGTCTAGACATGCATTTCAGGGAAGATTCACTTGGGTCCTATGGTAGTGCTTGACCATTTTCTTTTTATATTCAAAACTTGAGATGGTTCAAGGCTATTTTACTGCTTTTCCCTGCCCCAAAGAATTATAGCCCCTATTTGCTATGGGCATAACTGCTAGTATTATATATTATAATACAATTTGAAAACAAAAAATAACAAAAGAAATATTTTGAGAATATTATACAAAATTTTATTTTACAAATTCAGTTAAATTTTAAAAATTACAAATAATAATATTAATATATCAAAATGATTTAATTTCTTGGGGTACTATTTCCTCCAATGGGTGTGCTTGTCTTGACAGGAGAACCAGCAAAGCTTCCAGAAACGACAGATGTTCTGACTGTCTGACGGCCACGGATATCCTCCACCTCATGACTGAACACATCAGGTGTAAAGAACTGAGACAACAGCTTTTGATCCCCAGGCAGCCAGTCAGGGCCTGTAGAACCAGCGTCGGCTGCATCGTACACACGCAGAGACTCTTGAATACCCAGACCAATGGGAAGGTCGTTCATGTGTCTTGCAACAATTACACCGTTGCTATTGACCACCACGTAGCCGCGGTAGCTGTATCCGCTCATTGATCTTATCATGCCGTACTTTTTGGATATCTCCATGGTCATGTCTTCGACTAGGGGAAAGCTAATACCACCCGCTAGTCCACGTTCAGCCCGTGGTGCGGCCATCCATGCATTCTTGACGGCCAAACTGCCAGATGAAACAGCAATGACATTTCTATCACCCTTCAAATGTTCTAGTGTTAACAATTCTGACGGAGATATGTAGCCAAATTCGACAGGATAAAATAAAATAATTAAAGGACTACCCTTTAGTTTTGATGGTTGAACTATTGTGCATTCTCCGTTGACAGAGGCACAATTCTGGAAATCTGGAGCAATTTGTCCAGGATGGCAGCCTACAACTAATTCGTCCATTCTCTTGAAACAAACAAATGATACTGATCAAAAGCTATTTTGATTCACAGATTTTCTTTTTTCCGTTTGGACGATTTTTTAAAATTTATTCTATTTCTATCCTATCATTTAACTTCTAATTTTATTCATAAAATACTACATATTGTTTTAATAATCATTTTGATCATCAGTTCCAATTAAGACGTTAAAAGATAAAAAAAAATTTAAAAAGTCTTTATATTTTGAATCTTTTAAAGTAGTAAGTATTTTTGTCTACAGCTTAAGATTGCGATAAATACGTAACCCATTGAGTTTTCCATTTCAAGAAAGCTTCAAATAGGTCCTAGGGGGGATTTTTGACCATTTTGTTTCAAATTTCTAAACTTGAGATGGTTCAATGCTATTTTTCTGCTCCTCCCTGTTGCTATGAATATAGAGCCCTTAAATGCCAGGGGCGCAACAGCCTGTTTTATAAAAAAAAAGTAGTAAGGTTTTATGTCTATTGCTTAAAATAACTATAACTAATAAACAGAAGGAATTCTTCACTATGTAGAAGCTTCACACAGGTCCAGGGATGGTTTTATGCTATTTCATTTTAAATTTAAGTCTCAGGATTATTTTAGGCTATTTTTTCTGTCATTTACCACCACTTCGAATACAGAGCCCTTGTAAAATAATACATATGTGATTGATTTGAATATTATCTTGTGAAAATTGTATCATTTATTTATCGCATCTTATTATAAACACTTTTTCGGGATAGTAAAAAGGGCGGTTTTAATCAAACCCTCTGATATTTTGAAATAAATTGAAAATAAGAGTTAGTTTTTCGTGTGTTTGTTTTTTAATTAAGCTCAGTTTAGGACTAGGTTAGGTTATGCTGGGTACAGGGTAACCTTGCAGATTTGTGTTACTGCTTGTAGAGGTCCCGCAGGGATTAGTCAGAGGGGAAAAACTACCTTCTTATTTCCAATTGCTTGCTAACAAAGTTTCTGTGTAAATACCCTTATCATAAAAAAATTCTTACCAGATAGAAGGGATTAAAGTAAGCCCTAAACTGAAGATTATTTCCAGGCCTGGATATGAGACAGTACACTGGCTGCTCCACTACGTTCCCTCCAAAATCAGCAACCTATAAATTAACGAAGCAGCTTAAAGAGCGTAGTAAAAAATGACGTCATACAATACAAATGACAAATGTTAGTCCAGTATACATTTCACCATTAGTCAATTCAAATGTAGACTGGTCTATCATTGGTCTTTTGTATTGTATGACGCAATTTTTTTATTAGGCAATATAAGCTGCTTCTAAATTAACATGTTTCATTATTTTTCATCAATATTTTTAACTTAGCCTCCTTTACACTAAAATTCATATTTGTTCAGTCACTCTTTATAACATTAAGATTTTTTTTAAAAATTTCTATTGTCATTGATAAAAATTGACATAATTTACAGAATTTTTGGAACCTAATAAAATTGTCTGACTCTGATTATGACGTAAAAAAATTAGTCAATGAAAGGCCAGTATACACTGTAATTGATCAAAGGTAAAATATAATGTGGCCTCTCATTGGCTATTTTTTACGTCATAATCAGAGTCAGACACTTTTACTAGGTTCGAATTTTTGCTAAAATAAATCAGAACTTAAATTAAAAGTAATGATAATAGATTTTCTCGTATTCATTCGAATCCGGTGGATAGGAACCGGTTCTCATCCATACGAAAAAACTATGTCTAGCATCGTATTATATCCAGCTTTCTACGAATATAAAAATGTACAATTAAAAGATTAAAACTAGTATTTTAAGCCCCGATGTGCCGAAGGCACCGGCTAAAAAAACTGAAAATTCTATATCCGGCTAAAAAAACTAAAAAATTCTATATCCGCGGAAAGCCTTTTATAATACGATGCGAGAAATAACTATCTTTTTTATTTTTTCTCAGTTTTGATATTAACCTTAATTCTTGGGAATGTAAGAGAAAGATCTGCTAAACCAATGTCAATTTCTTTTCTTTCTAACATCCCTTAAAGAAAAGAATTAATTGTCAAATGCGACGTTAAAGTCAAGCTGGCAATAAATATTTTTTTTCATTTGGTATAAATATAATCTGTAATAATCAATTTTTTAAACAGAAACCACGCAATTTCAGATTTAGTGCGTTAATAACCGATTTTTCATCCTTTATAATTTATGTTTTTAAAAGCGATGCTTTTCTAAAAATAGGGTAGGTCAGTACGTCCTTAACGATTAGTTCTTTTAGACATGTTAAAATTGTCTTAACGATTTCAAACTTTGCATGATAATTTCTATATCAGTTAGAATTAGAGTTAGAAAGCGTAGCAAATCTATAATCGTTACCAGTAAGTCCATACGCCCATTTATAACATGCTGATTTTTTTTGTATGACTATGATATAGTTATCCTATTCATTTGATTTTTAGAATAATGATTCTCAAGACAACAAGGTTGAGTTTTATAAGCGAGGCAACTCTATAATCAAATCCTAAAAATTAAAGTATGTCTTTTTACTTTAAACTGAAAATTTATGCACATTTATTAAGTTCTGAAACTCTACGAAGTTATCATTCGTTTGTCCTTCTTTCTGATTTTATGGATGTTGTCATCCCTGTCTTGTAACGATTCCAACAACTTTAATAATTTAATAACAGTCATTAATTCTAATTTAAGGCTTCAACTGAACAATTAAAAAGGTTTTTTCCATTTAATCTAGGGCTATAATACATTTATATCAACTTCATTAATAATTATATTAATAAACATTCTTCATAAACACGGAAATTTTAGATTTAAATCTTATTAATAACCAGTTTATTATTTTAATAGCAATAATGGGCTCTTTATTACACTAGTCCAAAAGAAATTTATAATAACGTTCCTATTTGTTAGTTTAACAACTTTAGGGTCTTTAGTGAATTTTGATTTATTAGTTTATTAAGTTGTGTCTTCAAATGTTCAGCCACTACATTTGTTCCACAGAAGGGGTAATTTTGTGTATCATCATTGAATTAAGACGAAAGTCAACTAATTGATGTAAACCCCGAACCAAAAAATAGGCAAATCTGAATTTTCAAAATAGCAGCTTTATTATTCATTTATGATGATTTTACAATATATTGAAAATTCAGATTTGCCTATTTGTTTGGTTCGGGGTTTACATCAATTAGTTGACTTTTGTCTTATCCCTTTAGATCCCTGCTTTAACAGTCTTCTCCCCAAATATAAAGTATTAGGTATCTGGTTTTTCTTAAGTTCTCAAAAACAGTAAAACATTCAAAGTTGTCCATTTATGGGGGCTCTATATGGGTCCCAGGATGATTTTAAGCGAACATGTTATTAAATCTTTTTTAATGTACATGTTAAAATTAGTACATATATTTTGATGCACTCAATCCCCTAGTTGCTTGAAGCACCTGCACAGTCATCTATAATACTAAGTAGAACGAGGTCTGTGTGAAGCTTAAGATCTAAGTAACCACTGAACCGATTGGGCTCTACTCTTCAAGGAATATACCAACTGGTCCCTTGATGTTTTAAAGCTATTTTCTCGGGGAATAGGACCCTCCTAAAAAAATGTTTCTTTTTATGATAAAATTATAAAAGGTGATTGTCATATAACCCTTCCCCTCCCCCCAAAAAAATTTACTTCTCTTTTTAAATTAGGTTGTCGAAATTCCCTCAAGTGCACCTAGAGGACTCTGGGTAGGGGCGTAGTAGCCGCCAGTATCTGATACAGTAAACTATAGACAAGCTACTAACTGTACACAAACAAAGATATATTCCTTTACATTGTTTCTTGTGACCATTCCCTCAAACAGATGAGCACATAACTCAGTAATTTAACCTGTTCGTTTGTGCATCTGCTATATGATAGAAATCTTCTTGTAAATAAGCTTTTATACTCTTTAATTATTGTTGTTGACCAATAAAGCATTAATCTTAAATCATCTTTATTTCTCCGTGATTCGATACTTACGTATGTTGTCATCCTTGTTCAAAATAAAATTGTAATATTATCATCTACCTATTAATCCATTAAAATTTGATCTAACTCCATTGTGCAAAACACCTCCAGATACCTAAAATCAAGAAGGGAGAGGAAATTGAAATAAAAAAATAATCTTCCTTCCTACCATGATAAAAATTTGTCACATTGACTTTGAAATAAAAATTGTAATGATAAAAAATCTACATTAAAGAAGAAAAAATGCGCAATAAGAAATCTCTTAACTAAAACGATAAAGTCTTTTTCTTAGTGGTTAGCTAGACTTTTACACATGCATACGAGCTTACCTAAGCTATAAGAGTAGCTGGACTATTAACTACAAATAGGATTCAAATCTCGGCCGAATCTGCGTCATAACTAAAGACGTAAAAGGTTATACCTACTTCTGCTATGTCATATTCGCGACATAAATAGTAAGAGTAAAAGGAATGTATTTGGCCCAAAACAGGCACAATTAAGACATTCAGACAAGTCTCGTGCAATTAAAGGGTTGGTTGCCTGCAATAGTTAGGATATAAGTGCCATGTGTATAACTACAAATAAACCTGAGCCCCATAATTTCCATCAATACAAGGTACAGCGTTCACCGTGAAATTCATTTGTTCTATAAAATGTAATATTTAAGTAAATTAAAGTGACTTTCATTAACTAAAATTATTCAAAATGCGCGAAAGTGAAGCCCTTCATAGTGGCTTTAAAAAATGAGATACATTTATAAACTTTTGGCCGAAAAATCCCAAATGACATCATAGTAGAATAGAAAAGAACTATTCTTTTATGACGTCATTCAGGACACTTTGGCCAAAAGTTTTTTATTTCATAAAGGTAATGAATGTTCTAAACTTTTTGAGTTTAATTATAGAGAAAATGCTTATAACAAGGTATGTTTGTTTGTTTGTCTGTTTATCTGTCTGTGCCGAAGGATCTCGCTAACCGCTGAACCGATGGGGTTCTCTTTAACATGGTAGCTTTCCATAGGTCCCAGGAAGATGTATAACTATTTTGGGGGAGGTTACCACCATTCTTACAAGAGAAATCGCCCCTAAAAAAATAACCCCCCACCAAAATAAAAAAAATTTTAAACTAAAATAAAAAAAATGGAGTTGGGAATATTTTGCTAAAATTGATGAACATACAAACTTACCTAATTATGGAAAATCTTAGGTGACTAAAATAATAAAAATACTTTTCATAATCTCAAAAGTTGATCCAAGAATGCCAGAGAATGTCTTTGTTTCTCGATCATACCTGTTTGTATTATAAATTATAAAATAACTAGCGGCTTCGCCCCCTAGCAGCCTCTAGGGGCACTTAATTTGGGAGGAGGAAAAGTTGACCCGCACCATTATCAATTGAGTTTCAAAAAGCATAAAAATATTTTATGGTTGGGGGTCCTTTTTTGCTGGGAGTGTGGAGATGCCCTCCCCCAAAATAGCTAAAAACCTTCCCTAGACCTATACATACTACATACTTTATATAATAGGATTGTACATTAGACGTGGAATTTTTTTTGAATATATGAATATCTGCAGGTAAAACTGGAATCTATTTTAATCATTATCAAACCCCCTTTCCTGTATGTTCTATCGTCTGATTTATTGAGCTTTCCATCTAAATGGATATTGTTAATCTTATTAAAAAAAAACACTTAGTACCAGGCATACGTTACATAAAGAAGCAACACCCTACACCACTCTACCTCCCCCCCTCCCCCCTCATGCACACCCCTGAAACAAGCAAGGTGTGTCAAAGTAAACAAAAAATTACCTATAAAAGAACACTTTCTTTACTTTTGAATATGCTTTAAGAAGTGGTGGAAACCTAGGGGGATGTATCCACCCTCATGGAAAAAAGTACAAACTTCAAGAGTTTGGTTTAAGGGAGTTGCGGGGGCGCCGGCCGGCCGGCCCCGCGGGCCCGCCCGGCCGGCGGCGGCGCGGGGGCTGCGGTGGGGCGGC
>LS050163.1:35488-46659 GCA_900241095.1 Acartia tonsa | reverse complement strand
GGACATTCTGGTAATGATTATAGAGTTGCTACGCTTTCTAAATCGTACCTAACTACTACAGGAATCACCATGCAAAATTTGAAATCGATAGGACTATTCTAACATGCCTAAATTAATGAAAAAACTATTCATCTCAGACGTACGGACGGACGGACGTACGGACGGACCGACACTAATTATAGAAAAGCTTTGCTATTAAAAACTGGATACTCATTTGTATTGGGTATTGGGAAAGGCATGTTTCTTCAAAACAAAATATTTAGACAGAGACGATCACACATACATACGGCCATTTTGAAAACAAAAAAGAAATGTACAACCTATTTCTACAAAGATCTAAAATAGATCTAAATTAATGGATATTTTTATCCTTGTTTCTGTTGCTGTATTTCTCTAGACAAGCTGTAAAGTTTAATCTTTTGTAAATTTGGTCATCTCATACAAAACTCGGATATCATACAATAGAATTGCTTTTCTAGTATGGCTTCGAAACCGATTAATATCCGCTGGATTAGAACCGGTTCTCAGTCATACTAAAATATCAAACATAGCATCATATTACATACAATTTGCCACGAATATTAAAATACAAATCATAAAATTAATACCATTTTTTGTTAGCACGGGACTTCGGCCACTTAGGACTAACAAAATTGGTTTTAATTTTAATATCAGCGGAATGTTGTCTATAATACGATCCGATAAATAACTTTACTCACATACTATAGTTACATAGCCTATACAATACAAAACAAAGACGATTACGCCCAATAGTAGAGTAAAAAAATAGAGGGGGAAGGGGCTAAAGGGGCTGAATAACTGTATGACCCCACCCTGTACCGACTTTTAAATATATCTTTGAATTTCAACCTATAGCGTCGTGAATATTAACACAGACAAGTCGCTACAAAATAGCAGAAAACAATTTGCTAGCAGATGAAAAAGGACCCAGGTAGTTGTCTGGATCTTATAACATTTATATTTATAAATCTATTAGCCGAATAAAAGGAATATATAAAGAAAAAATATTTTTAAAAAACAAGGATTACAACATCCATAAACAGCAAAGCACAAAAAATCATGAATGTGGTTACGAACAAGAAGATTTAGAGAACATTATTTAAATTCAAGAATGCAGATTTATTGAATTTAGATGAAAATCATGAAATCATTCAGACATATTTTTTTATTTACAATGTGTGGAATGACTGACAGGCGGACAGACACATCAAATTATGTACTGGATGCTCATTGGTATAGTCTATATAAAACGACAGGGGATATTGATTAATGGGAGAAAATTATTTAGCTAGTAAAGTCATGATATTTTAGAAGTAGAGTGTGTGTGTGTATCGAAAAAGATTTTATTGGTCCATGTTTGGTTTTGTGCTATTTTACCGAGATTTTCGATTTACTCACGAAGTACAACCAAATAAACCCCATAACTATTTGGTTCTAAATACAAACTGCATGGGTTACCCCCCAACCCTCCTGGGGTAAAGCCCCTGGAGGCTATGTGTACAGCCACACGAGCAATTTAAAGGCTACGTAACAAGAAAAGTATTTTATATTATGTAAAAATATGAAACTGATAATCTTGTAAAAATAGTTCTTTTGACTGACAAGAGCCTTATGTGCTTCAGGCATTTAAGTATTCAAAAGGGTGTGATCAAAAAACAGCAAAATAAAATTAAATATTTAGCAGCAAATCATGCAAATTTTTTACAAAGACACAAATATATGTGACAAAAATACATCAAATCTGACAAGTGTGAGGTAATGGTCCATTTTTGTTATTCAAGCTTGTAATCAGTATTGAATCTATGTCGTTTGATAGCCCGACCAAACTTAAGGAAAAGGATTTGTAAAAGATAATCTGTGAAGAAAATTTTTCTCAAAAATAGATTTTGTACTCACATTCGGAATATTTTTAAAATTTCTAAAATAGACTGATTTTTTAAAAATAATCCTGAGCGATTTTTTTCTGAAGAGATGTCCAAAAGTACTCTTGTTCCTTCCGTTGAGAGGTTTTTTTCCTAGCACGTTTGTAAATTGCCCCCCATCGTATTTTTGTCCCCTAGAGCGTTTGTCGGTTTAACATTTAGCTTAAATTGTAGTTTATGAAGAAAAAAGTACATTACAGGCTGTTTTTTTTTATTTACAATAGTTTTGTTTTAATTAAATTAGAAAAATTCTCTTGGATAGAGTTTAGTTCTTGCATTATTGTAGGAATACTTTTAAAAAGAAGTTTTGTTGTAGCTTTGCATACAATGTATGTTTTAACATTGAATAAAATATTTTCAAACATGGAGGACAAAATCCATAAAACAGTAGTGTTGAGATGTAGCTGGACAAAGTGTCTCAAAAAATCAGCCTTGTTACGTCATAAAAATGAGGGATTATCCATCTCTTTTTTAGAGGTTTTCTTTCCCACTTCTCCTTTCATCTCCTTCACATGGCTAATTTTTGAGACACTTTGTCTAGCTACGTTGAGATACCACAAGGTGAATTTGAAAGCCCTCTCAACTCTTCCCTCGCCCTACCTTAGAGAGAAGGGTTAAATATTATACCTAAGGTCATAAATCAGCCATAATGCTATAACATTATCTTATTAATCAAAGTGACAATAACAAATGTTATCGCATTAATATAATTTAATTTTATATATTATGCAGCTGGGAGGCTGGTACCAATGTCTCTTATTTTATGTTATTTTTAGTTTATTTTAAACCCGATTTTAGAAATCTTTACTGTGCATGATATTGCCGGGTTCTAAAGGCATAAGACAATGGCCGATAAATTAATGTAAATCCCCCAATTATGACAAACAAAATTATCCTTTCTGTAAATTACAATTAGTAGTTAAAGCGTTTAAACACCCAACTTAATGAATACACCAATCAAAATTCAATAAGGTCTCCAAGGCTGTTAATCCAACGAATAAGAAAACGGTATTATAAAACTTTGGGGACTAGTGTAATAAACATCCCAATGTCCCCTACATTCCTGATGATGATTAGTTGCACGCTGTTTTGGTCCAAGACATCCCCTCTTCCATATATATTAATAAATCTAACATTACATCAGTAGCTACATTTTAACATCTTTATTTGTGACGAGGTTAGAGCCAAGATTCATAACCTTCTCGATAACCGCGGGTCTAGAACAAAATTTTATAGGACACTACGAATGATGGGCATAGGATATGAATCTTTGTTGCAAAAAAATTAATAAGAATTCATAATTATTGATCTACCCGACTTTAATTGACAAGAAGGTAGGGGACAATAAATTTTTCTCCACAATTTCTGGCATTTGCTGGATTAAAATCTATAGTTACTTAAATCTTAATTGGGCTGTACAATCTAGCAGTATCCAAACTATTCCTCCAATAATTTTCATCTACGGATTTTGTTTTTCATCATCAAGATGTACATTATTTTATCGTCCATTGTCTTATCCCTGAATATTGATTATTGTTATCTGCGTATGTTATCAGACACTAAGATGTTATTATTATTAATGTTTATGGCCTACCACTGAGTTATCGATCTGTCTCATCTATGTCCTTGCAGCAGGGATAAGAAAATGGCCGATAAATTGATGTACATCTTCAATGATGATACACAAAAATATATTCTGTAGATTACAATTAGTAATGTTCGGACATTCAACTTAATGAACCAACCAATCGAAATCCCCAAAGTTGAAAAATAGTTTATGTATGTGAGGGAAACCATCAAGCACTGTAATATTGAAAGGTTGCGTGATTGTGTTAGACCTATTAATCATCTTTGCGAACTTTTTATAATAGTGGCTGCGCTCTAGCATCTAGGAGCTCATTATTCGAAGGAGAAATAAAAGTTGTAAAATAGATAAAAACCAAACTTAGACATGAAAAATAAGTGGCCTAAAACCATCCAGTGACCATAAGAAGCTTCCATAAAATCAGTTCAGTTAGGACTTGATTATAGAGATGCTTCGCTTATAATATTGTACCTTATTGTAATAGGAATCAGTACTCCTAAAATCAGATCAATTGGATGATTATATAACAAAAAAATTGCTGTTAAAAAAGTTTAAAAATCAACATGTTTAAAATGGACTACAGGCATTCTGGTAACGATTATAGAGTTGCTACGCTTTCTAAATCTTACCTTACAACTACAGGAATCATCATACAAAGTTTTGAATCGATGGGATAATTCTAACATGCCCTAATTAACTAAAAGTGCTATCCGGTCCGGACGGACGGACTCACCTACCCTAGTTATAGAAAAGCTACGCTTTTAATAAGAAGAATTAATTTATTATTACTTGGATCTTACACCGGAATTTTTTTTTTTGATAAATTGAAATTTGTACCTGGCTAGAATAACCCCTTTACCATATTCCCTCCCATCATATTGGATTAACAAAGTAGTCAATAAGTGATGTCCATGTTAGCAACCTAAATTTATGACAATGTTTCCTCTGTCACAATAACCACGTATATTATATATCCACTAGCGGCTACCCCCCTAGAGGCCTCTAGGGACACCTTAGGTAAAGGGGAGTAAAAATAGTAGACCCTTCACTTAAAATTTTTAGGTCTAAAAAAAAGTTTTTTTTTTTGGAGGGGTTTATTTTTTCTAGGGGGCTATTTCTCTTCGGATGGTGGAGATACCCTCCCCCAAAATAGTTCAAAACCTTCCCTGGACCTAAAAGAAGGTTCATTGTAAAGGAGAACCATATCGGTTCAGCGGTTAGCGAGATCCTTTGCTACAGACAAAAAGAGCTTACTACTTTATATAATAGGATTATAAGAAGAAACTTTTTATATATTCCCCATCAACTTATAAACTTAACCCTTGCTTTGTCAATATTTGGATCTGCCGCCGCAACTGTAAATATTTGCCCTTATTTGATAAAACAGCGGCGGCGGCTAGAATAGAACTCTTTAATAAGTTCTATTATGCTATCAGTTGTCAAAACATATTTACAGCCACTAACCATCCGCAAAATTATTCCGTAGACACAAAATGACTGGTCAAAAATCACGCCGCTCTTTTCTACATCTGTCTTGATTTCCCTGATCTTTTTTTAACGACTACAAAATTTTAGCCGCAAGATTCTTTTTTTTCAACCTGAAAATGAGCAGCTGCCGAGCCCTGGCATATATTTAATCCAGATTCCCTTAATTGGGTGAAAGGAAATGAACATTATTGTAAGAGATAACGAGTATACATACAAAAAAGCATAATTTTTCTTTTAGCCAAACCACACAAAAAAATTACTTAGTGTAAATTGTATTATTTTTGGGGGACAGTTATGCAGATGTACGTCTTGAATTTCTTGTGAACATTCCCGTAATTCATGAGTGGAGATAAAACTTGTGAGATAAAATAATTTCTCAATAGTAACATAATATAGACGTCTAATTTTTTTTTATTTCTATTATCAATGAACATCCGAATTTTAACTTATTTTTTTTGTTCGTCTGTTATACACTTTTGCTAATTTACAAAATTAGATAAAATGAATAAACATAATATATTATGAAGATTCGTCTTGTTGTTTTGACTGAAACTATTCATATGTGTAGTTATATTATTCAATTATCTATAATACAAAGTAGAAGGATGTTTGTCCGTCTGTCTGAAGCTTAAGATCTCGGTAACTGCTAAACCAGTAATTGCTCTACTCTTCAGGGAATATATACTGGTTCTGTGGTGGTTTTAAGCTATTTAAGCTAGGGGTGAAGCTGCTAGTATAGTACAAAGTAGAACTGTGTCTGTCCACCTCTGGATGAATCTCAGTAACCGCTGAACCGATTGGTCTCCACTCTTCAGAAGATGTAGATTAAAGAAAATGGTCCTCCGAGGGTTTTAAGCTCTTTTATTGTTGGGTAGGATATCTACAACCTCCCCCCTAAAATAGATAAATTGTAAATAGATAAGACTATGGTAATTAGGCAACATATAGTGAAACTTTCATTGATTTCTCCTCTTAAGGGGGGGTCCCCTAGAGGCTGGGGGAAAAGTTATTAAATTAACAAGGACAATTATGTTCATATGTAGAGCAGTAATGACTAAAACAGAAGAAAAACGTTAAAAATATGAAAATGAATTATTGTGTCATGGTTGAACTATTATCATTATAACGTGTTTTTTTTATATACAATTTGAATACATAAGAAGATAACAAATTAATGTGGGGATATTATAATAACTACGGTCTATGATTTTAATTAACTCTTTCACTTGTATAAACAGATTTCATAAGCTACAGCTCAGTCTCACAAGGGGCATTTTAAAGTGAAGGAGTGTTAACTTAACAACCTAACTTTTAGTTTTAAAAAGAAAAGTAATTCCTTTTTTGGGGGGGGAGGGTGCAATTTCTTGCTCCCTCACAAAGTAAAAAAAGCTTCACTATAAAGGAGAGACAAATATGTATAGCTGCGAGATCTTTCAGTACAGACAAAGACACAGAAGACATAGTTACTAATATGTAGAGAGGAAATTTATATGAGCGATATAGCTTCCTATATACTAAAATACTTTTCTTAAAATATCATTTTAAATATAAGCTTATGACGAAACAGCGCATAATAACAAGACTTTATTATGCGGTTGTGATGTATCACCGTTTGCACACAATGAATTGAACAGACTTCTAAATTTGTCAACCATGAACGTAATTCAATATGACTCATCGAGGAAATTATAAAATCACATTTAATTATATCAAAACAAGGACAATTATGCAGAGAAACAAGGGAAATGGGCTGTTTATTACACTAGTCCCCAAAGTTTTATAATTATTAGTTGGCTTATTAGTTGGCTCAACAACTTTGGGCACTCAAGATAATTTTGATTTGTTGGTTCATCAAGTTGAGTGTTCAAACGTTTCAACCACTAAATTTAATCTACAGAAGAGGTAATTTTGTGTATTATCATTGGGTATGTACATCAATTTATCGGCCATTGTCTTATCCCTTTAGATCACTGCCTTGAAATAGATATTTAGTAATCCTTTTAGATAAGTAAGAGAAGTTGCCTCTGAAAGTAAATACTCACCCCTAACCCCAATCCCAATTTTTTTTTAATATTTTTTTTTCAAGCGAAGCTTTTCTATAATTAGGGTCCGTCCGTTCGTTAATTTAGACATATTAGAATTGTCCTATCGATTTCAAACTTTGCATGGTGATTCCTGTAGTAGTTAGGTACGATTAAGAAAGCGTAGCAACTCTATAATCATTACCAGAATGTCCGTACGTCCATTTTAAACATGTTAATTTTTCTACTTTTTTAAAAACAAATTTTTATGTGAGCTAATTATCCGTTTTATCTGATTTTTTGTATATTGATTCCTGGGACAACAAAGAACAATATTTAAGTGGAGCAACTCTATAATCAAGTCTTAAAAATGTAAGTACGTACGTAAACATTATTCTGTATCAAGCAGTTTTTCAACAAATTTACTTACAATTTTGCTTCGACTTTTATATTCTGATTATTCAGTTCAGACACTATACAAGTGTCAATGTTCGTTTGTCCTACCGTTTCAGTGCTTCGCTTTTATGGATGTTGTCATCCTTGTTTCTTTTTAAACTCAAATGAAAAATAAAGGGTATACTTAACGTTACTGTTTTACTCTGAGAATAGCTAAGGTCTTACCAAATAAATAATACAAAATGGTTTATCAAATATTAAAAATTATCACCAAACCTTTACAATGTTAATTATTGATTTCAATGGTTTAAGTGTTTTTGTAAGATTTATTCATTTTATTCTTTATCACTATTTTGATTAACTTTATTATTTCACAAAAACATGCATAAATCTTAGGCGTTAATGACAGAGACCTACAAAACGAAGACCAACAATTGCTTACACATAATTTAATTTGGGGGTGGCGGTTACAGTGCTCAAAAAACTTTCTAAGACTAAGCATTATGTAAACAATGATGGCAACATCTAAAAAAGCGAAGCTCTAAATCAGTATGACAAACGAAAATTAACACTTGTAGAGTGTCAGAACTAAATAATCAGAATATAAATGTATAAAAGTCGAATCAAAATTGTAAGTAAATTTCTTGAAAAACTGCTTAAATATAGGATATTGTTTAAGGACATACTTACATTTTTATGACTTGATTACAGAGATCTTTCGCTTATAACATTGTACTGTGTTGCCCTAGGAATCAGTATTCCAAAAATCAGATCAAATTTGTTGTTAAAAAAGTATAAAAATCAACATGTTTAAAATGGACGTACTGACATTAACGATTATAGAGCTGCTACACTTTGTAAATCATACCTTACTACTACAGAAATCACCATGCAAGGTTTGAAATCCATAGGACAATTCTAACCTGTTTGAATTAACGAAAAGAGCTAACTGTCCGTGACGTACGGACGTACCGACTCTAATTATATAAAAGCTTCACTTTTGATACCATTACATCATAAGTAAGAAATGATTTTAGATTGCTTATCGTTATATTGTCAGTGACGACCACTTTTTATTAAAGCCATTAAGTCGACATAAACCATTGAAATTGCATATTGTTAAAGTTGTTTTATCTCCCCCTCCCCTTCTAAAGGGGTTGTATCCCCTTAAATTAATATACCTCTTCTACTCCCTCCTCTATGTAAACGCATATACCTTGTAAAAAAAACTTCCTTGTTAAAAAGTAAAAAAAAAAGTAAGACAGATAATATTTATTTATAATAATTATAGAATAATAGTTCCAAGTATCAAAATATGAAAAATGTATAATAAATAAGATTTGTCCTACAGCTTAGGTCTTTAAAAACCAGCTTGGCAGCAGTAAAAATACAATTATTTCCCACTTGGATACAACAAACACCCCCCTAAAACCCCATTGATTTTTGTTTAAGTGCTGGGGGGGGTCATAACTTTTGACGCGCTTTTCGCAATCTTAAAGTAAATATTGTCTGGTTAAAATAAAAGAAATAGGTATTATATTATTAAATTTCTTATACAACAAAGCTGGTTTCGCAGTCCCAACTTAGACAGATAGTGAAGACTAACTAAACGTGTCCAAAATGTTCAAAACTTAAATTATGAAAATTAAATAGGTTTTTTAAAACTTGAAGATGAAATGTTGATAATCAAAAATCAGAAGAAAAAAATCGGTTGATGGTCAATTGGCACAAAACAGTAATATTTTAAACATATTTTTCTAAACATTTTATGCAATAAGAATAAGAAATTTTGTTTAGAGAACCAAAATGAAAGATATAAAATGTTTTTAATCAAAAATATGTTAAAAATATTATTTCATAAAAAGATATTATTTTGTTTAACTGTTAATGAAATATGAATTTGAGTATATAAGAATGATTTTTTTACAGTAAATTAAAATCAATGCAATGGTGCATGCAGTAATTGTCTTGTAATGGACATTTTTAGTAAATTCTTTCAGATTCTTACAGGTCTATCTTTAGTGAAGCAGCCACATTATAAAAAGCATAATTTGTCAACAAATAAATAAAAAAATGGTTTTTTGTTAAAAATTAATAATTCTCTATATCTACTAAAAGTTACTTTAATGCTTTTTTTAGTAGTTTGTCATTATGTAGCCCAAAAAAATCCCATTAAACTTTTTTTTATTTCTAAATCAATTATAGTTAAGCTGTGATATTTGGAATGTTTTATTTGAAAAAGTTAAAAAACAAGGCTCAGCAGCCACGCGTCAGCCTCACTAAAATCGTAATAAAATGCAGCTGGATGTCTAAACCTGTATCTAAGCAGGCAATCCACCTTTTAGGTATTTTTTTTTTGCACACAAGCGGGTTTAAAATTTGAGGCTTGTGCGCGGCTGAGACGCGGCTGCGGGGCCCTGTTTAAAAAAAATACATATTTCAATGATCACAAACAATTATCAGATAAAGGAGCGTGCACAGGAATTACCTGCACACACCCGGATATAAAACTATATAAAATATTTGAAATGCAGAAGGTTGTGCGATTTTGATGAAATTGTATAGTATTTAAGTATAGTAAAATATTTATAGTGTTTAGGTACTCAGTAAGTTTAAAAACTATGTTCTATTAAATTTACATTTTTTATATAGGGACAAAAAATTATTATCAAAATTTTAAGGCTTTTCAAAGATCATAATTGAAAAGTATTAAATTCAAAATGTTTAAGTTTTTAAATATCCATTAAGTGGTATTTGTAAGGCTTTTGAGAAAAAAGAAAATTATAATTTATTTGTTGGCTATCCCAAATTTCTTTACTAAATACTTTTATTTTCATGACAATTTTAAGATGACACTGGAATTCTACAATTTGGAAGCTATAAGATTTACCCATTTATGCTATGCAGTTTAAAATACCAAATTAATAGAATCAAATCACTGGACTTTACAAAAATTTAAAATTATTCTCTATCTGACAGAGAGAAAAAACAGATTTTACAAGTCAATAAATAGATTTTTAAGCATTCAAAGTCTAAAACTTTTTTTAATTGTCATTTGTGACTTTAAAAATGATACAAAAGACTTAAATAATCATTTTATATAACACATATATATGTACATTGTACAAGCTATTAATTACAAATACTCATTAATACAAGTTAAACTAGAATGAACTGGAATGTAGGATAAAGTAATTATCACTGGTTTTTGTAGGCAAGTTATTTATAAACTAGAGCTGATACTATTTCATTTCTTTATCACTATTGTATTGCTAATTCAACAAGAGAGCTCTTTTTGAACTCATGGTATAGGTCTTTTGGATTTTTACTTATTGTTTATTTACTGGATCTTCACTGTATCAAGATATAAGGATTTTCTTTAGTAAGTTTTTGTAATCTTTTTGACACTTTAGATGACAAATCACAAACTCGTTATCACCTAAAGTTTTGAATGACCAATCACAATTCTTATTTATTGTGCTTCTGACCAATCACAGAAGAGTTGTGTTTGGCGGGGTTTGTTGTTGTTGTGCAGGACTGCATCTTGAAACTAAACAGCTGTCTGTTCCTGCCCGATTGCTATGGTGACAGATTTCTTACTCACACCCGATGCTATTGAGTTATTTTCCTGAGAAAAAAAGATAAATATAATTTTTTTTTATCGTATTCATTCGAATCCGGTGGATTGGAACCGGTTCTCATCCATACGAAAAAACTATGTCTAGCATCGTATTATAT
>LS050163.1:20239-31669 GCA_900241095.1 Acartia tonsa | reverse complement strand
TGTCTGTCTGTCTGTCTGTCTGTCTGTCTGTCTGTCTGTCTGTCTGTCTGTCTGTCTGTCTGTCTGTCTCTCTGTCTCTCTGTCTCTCTGTCTCTCTGTCTGTCTGTCCGTCTTACTGACTGTCTATGTTTCTTTCTCGCTGTTTTTTCTGTCTTACTGACTGTCAGTGTTTATTTCTCGCTGTTTTTCTGTCTGTTAGTCTTTATTTCTATCTGTCTGTCTTTTTTCTATCTTTCTTTTTGCTTAAGTATCTGCTTTTCCGTCTGCCGTTCCGTTTGTCTGTCTGTCTGTCAGTCAGTCTACATAACATTTATCTTTACTTACTTGAAGAGAAAGATCCAGTGGACCCAAAGCTCATGACAGATGATTGTGTAGAGTTGAGTGAGTCCATGGAGCCGTGACCCGGCCCCGCCAGCGGGTGGTGGCTGACCCCCCGGCCTCCGGGGTTCATAGTAATGCTTGGGCTCATCTGAACCTGCGGGGCTTGTCTCTGCGCCTAAACATAACAGTAAAAAGTTAATTTGGTTTTATGGAAAATCATGAAAATTAATCATGGTAAAATATTCTCAAAAAAGGCAATGGCTTAAAAAAAGGTTTAATCTATTAAACAAATTTTGGGAAAGAGATGATAATTGTGCTTAACTTATCTGCCAGTCGAAACTAATCATTACGAAGATAAAAATACATTTGTAAATCATATGAAATCACAAAAAAGTGATAATTCAGCTTTTACTGGTAGAAAAGTTGATAAAACATTTCAAATTTAAGACAAAAGATCAAAAATAAGAATATTTCTCTATTATTTTTTTAAAAATTTATACAGGCATAAATTTAAAGGGTGAATATTTGACTAAGCATTTTGTTCAATTATTTTTATTTTCAAAATTAAATATTTAGACGCATCCATGTAGGGAAAGGCAAATGGCTTTGAAGGGGTCTATAAGTAAAGTATTACCCTTGGTAGATATTATAAATTTTGCGAGAAAGTAAGAGATGAAAAATAAACTTCCATTATCCCCTCCCTTACTGCATTCTTAGTTTATTAAACACCCTACTTTAGCAACAGAGAAAATGTAGAATTCTTTAAATTTGTTTAATAATTCTATATTTTCTCTTTGTGATTAAAACTATCAAGTCATAAAAATTAGACTAATATCAAAATGAACATTTTTACATTGTGGTGTTTTGACTATGAGAGTGATTCAATAATAATTAATCCAAAAGGCATTTTCCCTGAAGATGCCTTGTTAAGCATAGAAACCACCCTTTTTTAAAATTTAAGTGGGGGGATGGGTAAGTTTTCGCTAGTTTACTTATTGCTAGATCATGTTAGGTTATACCAAGTGCTTGGTAGCCCCGCAAGGTTATGGCACCATCTTTTTAATTTCAAAAATAAGTGGTTGGGGGCGGGGATTCAGTGCTCGACAGGCTTCAACCAAAATTAAATCAAATCCCCTAACTACCCTTTGTGAAGTGTGCTATAGTTGGGTGGGAAAGGGCAAAGTCATGTGTGTTTTTTCGTGAGTGTATATTGCTTGATGATTATAGGAATTGTTATAATTATGAAAAATATTTAGCAAAATTAAAGTAAAGTATAAGCATTAAAATTCATAACTTGTTCTATAAAAGCTTTATTTAGATACTAAACATTTTTCATAATTATTTCCCTGTCAATGAACGTGTATGAAAAAGTGTTAAACAAGTCTAAAAAGTGGCATGCAATGTTGATAGGGACAGATGGATAAAGAAATACAGTGTTAATATACTCATATATAGAAAATTTTGGTTAGTTGAAAAATGAACAGAAATTTAATAAGACAGAATACATATGTACCTATTGAAAAAACCTATCAAAATAAAAAAACACAACATACATTTTTATGTACATGATACCTAGATATATTTATTAGTAATATAAAAATACAATTATGTACAAATACAAAACATGCATTAATAAGAAAAATAAAAATAAAAACAAGGACAAGAAGTGTGATTAGTTTGTGTTTGGTAAGGGCAGTCAGTTTATAGAAGACAAACAAGAATGTCCATGTCCAAAATGGGGGAACACCACAACAACAATTGAGAGTTGATTGACACTTAAAATACGGAGAGACAGGTGTGTGTGTTCTACTTGCCTGTTTAGGCATTTTCGAGGCGGCCACCACTCCATGATCCAGGCAGTTCACCAGCTTTTCCCTGTGCGGGTTCTTGGGCAGGATACTTCCTGCAGTTGTTACAGACGGCTTGGGAGGGACCGGGGACACGGGCAGTGTTCCATAACCACTACTACTACTAGAGGCAGAATTTTGTTTATGCACTTCGGGCAAGAATTGTGTGCTTTTTTTGAGACTAGGTTTTGGGTTGGGATTTATTTTTTGTACATTTATTTGTTTCTGAAGCGAGTCTTGGGGGAGTTTTGTTTCAGTGGCATTTGTTGTTAAAGCATTTGAAGAGTTTTCACCGGAAAATATCTTTGGCCATGACATTAGAAACTTTTTATTTTCATTTTTGGCTGGGTCAGTAATTACTTCAGTTTCATCGCCAACCTTAGCTTCAATATTAGTTTCAGGTTTGTTTTCAGTTTTAGAAAAGTTAAAGAATTTTAGTTTTGTTTCTTTGTTATTTTTAACTTCAGGTGAAGTGTTAGATTCGTCTGATAGAATATCAGTTAAAGCTTTATTTTTTGTATCTTCAATATTTTCAATGTTAACAATTTCATTGTTAGAGTCATTTATAATTGCTTTTTCCTTTTTGGGGTTTTCTTTCATAGGAACTTTTGGCTTTGGCTCTTTTTTAGGTTTTTCCTTTTTAACCTTGGGCTCCTTTTTAGGTTTTTCAAATTTTGCTTTTTTGGGCTTGGGCTCTTTTTCAGCCTCCCCTGGATGAGGCTCCTCTTCGAGATTTTCTTTAACAGCCTTTGCCTCTTTTTTAGGTTTTTCTTTTTTCACCTTGGGCTCTTTTTTAGGTTTTTCTACTTTGGCCTCTTTTTTGAGCTTTGAATCTTTTTTAGATTTTTTAGTTTTAGTTGTAATTGTTAAGCTCTTAGAAGGAGAAACATTCACTGGTTTCTCAAAAGGAATAGCTGCTGTATTAACAGCACCTTTTTTGTTAGTATCAAGCTTAAGAAATTTGGGAGGAGCTTGGCTGACAGCTTGATCAAAGGAAATAGTTGCATACTGAATACTTTCTTGACTAGATGTTATCTTGGATGGAGATAGATTTAATACAGCTGGGGGTTTGTCAAAAGGATTTGATGACTTTTCTACTTCTAAATGTGGACTGGCACTTTTAGGTACATCTAGAGAAGCACTTTTAGGTACTTGTTTTTGCTGGGCAGGAGAGGGCTTTTTGTGCACTTGAGGTAGATCTAAAGATTGAACTTTAGGTATTTTAGGTTGGGGAACACTAGTGGGGCTATGAGCAAGTTCTATCCCACCACTAGGTGGCTCTTCAAAATTTGACTGGCGAAATAGTTTTCTATAAAAAAAAGTTTCCATTTAAGTTATAAGAAAATGTTTGGTAATGAACTAAATTACAAATAATGTAGATTGATAAAACTTTTTTAAAAAGTATACTGTATACTATCCAACTCCAATTCTATTTGTTCAAAAATAAATAAATGGAAACTTTCCTGAAAGAAAGAAATCCAGTAGCCTCATCTTGTAAATCAATCCTTATATCTTCTTCTTTAAAGGTTACAGTATGAGATTTAGGGGATTTTGGCACTTCTTTGTCATTACTGTTACTTTGATATGCGTCATATTTAGAGGTATCTGACAAAATTGAGGGCTTTTTTGATATGGGTTCCAAATTTTCGTTGATAATAAAGTCTGAATTTTCAAGCTTTCGTTTGGAAAAGAAGTGACTTCTAAGTACAGATAAATATTTTTTTTTATTTGGAAAAAAATTTGACAAAAACAAGATCTTTTGAATTCCTTATTACAATATTTGCCTTTTTAAAACAAGAACTAATGAATTTAGCAGTAAAAAAATATTGTTTGAATTAATCAGCTAAAATGGTGCTTTCAGTAAAACCTATTATTAGACCATTTAAGCTTCTCTTATTCCTGCAATGCTTTTCTAATCTTACTTAATCTAACCTATGATAACAATAAAAATATGTATGTTTAAATTTTGTTTATGTTTTTTCATATGCAATATGTATAAATTACATGCAGCCCAATAGACCAACTAACCAAATTAAATATAGAGTAACTTATTGGCAAAAAAATTAAATTTAATATCTATCTTTCCTAAATTTTTCATAAAGAGAAGGTTTGTAATCATCCAACTCAGAATCAATATTAATAATTTCACTTGTGACAGTGGCAAAGGTATCTTGAGTAGTTGTTGTTTCAATAGAAGTATTAATGGCATTATTCGTTGTATCAAAAGACATATTTATGGCATTTGTTTTCTGATTTGATTTCATCTGGGAATTTGTACTGATAGGTTGTGATACTTTACTTGGAGATAGCGCTGGATTTTTTGATAAATCATTTTGAGGATTTTTATTGATTACAGCTGGCGGATTTATTAACTTTTTCTCTGGGGATTTTTCAAACCCCAGGTTATCATTAAAAGAATGTTGTTGTTGTGAGTTGCTATTTTGCTTGGCTTTGTTTCTATAGTTTCTAGATCTTGTCGAGGCTCTAAGTTGATTTGAAGATCTTTTTTGATGAAACTGGAAATTTTCAACATTTTCCTTATTAAAGCCTTCATTGTCATAAACAACGTTGTCCTGGCTATAATCACTAAAGCTGGAATTCATAGAATGAGACTCATTTAGATTAGTTCTTCTATGATTATTAGAGTCTTGATTTGGACCATTTTTGGCAAACTTGAGCTTTAGAAAAGGAGGTGGGGTGGTGGGTGTGGGTGAGGGAACTTGTTCATTGTAAAAGCCCTCCTAGAAAATTTATATTTTTACGAAAATTCATGAATATTCAGGGAGGGGACAATGGAAAAATAAATCAATCTATTACTCATCAAATTATAATCATTGGCAGAAGAGAATAGACATTATTTCTTTGTACAACCCAATCAATTCTTATTACCTTAATGTTTTTAGCTTACAAATGGCAGGGTGAGTTTATTTTATTAGTTCATTGTCCCTTCCCTGTCTGCTAGAACTACACAGTTTATTCTCTATCCCAAAATATATCATTCTGTCTGTTAGTTGAGTAGAAATTAAAGTATTTTATGCATGCTTTTAGAAAAAACAGCTGATGCATCTAAAGGTCTATTTCTTTTTTAGATTAATTAACACCTGTCATATTTGTTAATGCTTAATTTATAATTTGAAAGAATTTGTATTATTTCTTAATTTTTGGAAATTAAAACAAAGTGAAAAAGAAAAACACTTAAACACAATAGGGAAAATTCAGAGTGTTTTTGTAGTTCCTTTATGATTGCATTTATGTACACTGTGCCAATAAAAGTGTCATTTAATGGTGTTCAGACAAAAAAGTTAAAAAAAGAAAAGGAAAAAATGCTTACTATACTATTTTAAATAAAGAAAAGCGATATAAAGTATAATTAGAGGAAAATTATGCTATTCAGATTATAATTCAAATAGACCGTTTTTAATATTTTTTATTGACTTCAAGACATTCATCATTTATATACTATAAAGCAATTTCAAAACATTATCTATTTCATAAGAACATCTTATTTAATTTCTTTTAATTAACAACATTTGCAATAGCAGTTTTAAGGCATGCATTTAATATGAGCAAAGCTACTCTATAGGGTAATATTAAATGTCAAGTCAGTCCATTTGTAATATAATATATTAAAAATGAAAGTATAAATAGCATGCCTTAAAATTAATAGCCTTAATATATGACTCTACACATATGTACTCATTAATTTGGCCAATATATTTTTTTTAATTCATAACTCTAGCATTATATATAGGTTTATTAAAAAGAGGAATAAATAGGTATGTTTTGTCTATTTAAAGTAATATATTTAGTACATAACTAAAAATATTTCCATCTTAAAATTTACTACATAAGGATATAATTGTCCTTGTTTTTTGATAACTCTCATTTAAGCTAAATTGCTATTAATATAAATAATTTTGTTTAGTAAAGATGTGTTATTAAAGAGAAACATTTTTTGAAAATCATGTTAAAATCTCAGTTAAGGAATGACTCTCAATTTTTGGATGAATTAAAACGTTTAGTCATGAAGCTTGTTTATTTTTTCTTGATTTTCAATGCATACATATTAGGGGCTTCGTCCCTTTTCGTTAGGGAATTCAAAATTGTTTTTTTTAAAAAGAATAGTTATATTTTTAGTGGAGTTTCTTTTATGAGGCCATATCCTTAAGTGGGTCGTTGGGAAAACCCTTGCAATATAGCCTAAAATTCACTAAAATTTAAGAAAGATCATTCCAGCCGTTTACGAGATCTTATCGGACTTATTGACACACATCCCGTTACTTTTGAAGAGAAGGATTAATTATACTATATCCCCCACTCAAAAATTCATATTTGTTTTTAAAACAAAAACAAAACAAACCAATGTGATTAGCAGAGAGTATATTCCCTGAAAAGCAGAGCATATGGCAGACAAACGAACAGACAGTCTTCTTATTTTTAAGAGTGGTTAAAAGTAGAGCATAAATAAAAGAAGTTCTTAGTTGTACAAATACGGATTATAATCATGTTGAAGATAAAACTTATACAAATTCTAAATCATCAATTCTAATATGGATAGAAAGCATAGTAAGGATAGAAGAACATGCAGAAAGCGATGCAAAATAGTGTGCAATTATTTCCGTAAATTGTCATATCCACAAAAAAAATTTCATAATAGGAAAAATCACTATTTAGCAAATTTATTAAATGTTCTTTATTGAAGAGATTGGAGTAAAGATGCAGTTTGTGATGGGTCACAACTTGAGGTTCTGATGATTTTAAAATATGATACATGTTACGGAAATGATAACACACCATGCAAAATATTTATATTCAAGACAGCAAGTACAAACGTTGTAACAAAAAAGCTAGATTTTCTTTTTCAAGAACAATGAAAAGTTTAAACAGTACTAAATCTAATTGCATCCAGAGAGAGAGGGTACAATGGGCTACACTAGTTCCAACGTTTTCTTATTCGTTGACTTAACCATGCTTTCAGGATTTTAGTGAATTTTGATTAGTTGGTTTATTAAGTTGAGTCAAACGTTTCAACCACTAATTTTACGCTACAGAAGGGGCAATTTTGTGTATTATCAAATGGGATATACATTAATTTATCGACCATTGTGTTATCTTTTTAAATCCCTCTGAATTGCATCCAAGGCAAAATTTTAACATTGGAGTCATAGATTACATGGAGGGGGGTTGGGGGTAGAGATGTGAATACTCCCTCCCCAGCCCATCAAAATACAAGTTTTTTGTCAGTCTGTCATTGCTTTGGTGATTTTTTTTTTACAAATTTGTCCTTGCTGGAGACATTTTTTTTAAGTTTAGCTATTTTATCTATTTTACTTTTCGATGTTTTGAAAAATATACCGCCAAGTCCATTCATTATTTTTTCGGGGCCGAACATGAAACAACAAAATCTTATAAAAATCCTCTTTTTTGTTTATTTTAAAAATATTTATAAAGAATAATTGACAATTTATATATTGTCTATAAAGTGACAAAAAAATTCCCTTAAAGTTTCTAAAAACTGAGGAAAAAAAATAAACTTTAAACATAATAATTATAAAAGAGGGTAAAATTACAATATCCTAGTTATTTTATGGTTAAGGAAAATTTCCCAGTAAATAGATTTACATAAGATTACCAGGGAGGGAGGGAACAATGGCTATTTATTACACTAATCCCCAAAGTTTTAATAAAAAGTTTTCTTATTCGATGGATCCACAACTTTGGGGACTTTTATTGAATTTAAATGGTTGATTAATTAAGTTAAGTGTCAAAACGTTACAATCAATAATTGTAATGGGAAATTTTGAGTATCATCATTGGGGGTAGGGTTATTATTATCAATTTACCTAATATTGTCCTATCCCTTTAGATCCCTGTAAGAATACACAGAATATAAAGGCATATAGATAGATACCAAATTTACTAAATTTTAAACACATCGCTGATTGTCCCGGGAAGGTTAATGGTTCGAATCTCAACCACAAAATATAGAGTTTCTGAAATATGTTTCAATATTGTTAATAGGTGAAGGAGTAATGCTTTGTCTCATGGACAGGCTCACTCAACTCAACTCAAGGACTTGAAGACAAGGATCGTTAATTCAATGAGTTGGTTGTCTGTAGGGCGTTTTTATCCAGTAGACAAGCAATTCATCAACATCTGTTTCAGGTACACCAAAATTTAACCTTGTGGTGATCCTGTCCACTAAAGAGGATCCAGGTTAAGGTAAAAATGAGTATTTTTAGGAAGTGTTTTATGCTTTAAACTAGAAATTTATTATTTGAGAATGAGATTACATAATTTGTCCATGCAGTTTGTTAGTAGCGAAGCTATACTATAACTAACTTTGTATGTCTGTCCGTCATTAAGAAAAAAAAGTGTTTTCTCATTGTTGCAAAAGTTGAAATGAGGATTGGTCTACATCTATACTATAAGTTACGTGGTTCATCGTTCTGTCTGCAATGCTCTTTTCTGTAAAGTGTTCTTCTTAGCTGCTTTTAAAGATACATGCCTGGTATATCTATTCAAGATTTCCAAGACAATTAAGAATTTACTCTTAAAATCTTCTGTATAACTTGTTTGGTCCGTCGGTATGTCTGTAATGCTCCATTGGGCATCAATTTTATTCTTTCTCAGTAGCTCTTGAAGATGAATAGCTGGTATTTCTTGTTATTCCACTTCTCTATAACTTAATATGACCGCTTGTCTCCTCATTATTTGTCTGAGCTTCTCTACTTATGGATGTTGTCATGATTGTTTTTATATTGTATGGCATAATTTGAATGCATGGGATAAGAAAAAGCTTCGTTTGCATTCTTATTCTTTATGCTAGGGGGCAAGGGAAACCAGCAAATGTAAGCTTATTTGTTTAAATTGAATATTGACGCCATACTGGACCACCATTAGTCATTTAACATGTATACTGGCCTGCCATTGGTGATTCAGTCTGTGTATTGGTCTATCATTGGTCATTTGTATAGTATGGCGTCATTTTTTATAGGTCCTATAAAGAGCTTCGTTTCAGACAGTCTATGTTTTAAATCTATGTCTAATAAAATAAAAATATTTTGTACTTAGGAGTTAGTCAAGTATTGTCAATAAATCACATAATATGTCATTTTCATAACATAGATATCTTAGTTTTAAGCAATTTAAATGTTTGCAAGTTGTGAGGTGTATTTGGTAACCACTAAATATTTCTATGTAAAAATGTGTTATTTATATTTTGCTCAGGCTACCAGAAATAAGACACTTGACCCTTTAAGACCTCTAAGGGGCTTGGTGTCACTTCGGGTTCTAGACCTCTCCATGCACCTTAGCATACTCTGCATCTCATAATTGCGGTGCAAAACGTCCATTCACCCAATAGACAACCAACTTTTTGATTGCACGACATTTGTCGCGAAGTCCTAACTGTAAATAGTAATGAGTAGCACCTGTTTATGGGTCAAGGCATTCCTATAATATTACTATTGATGTAACGCGCCTGATATAGCAGCAATATGTACCATTTTTAACGTCTCTAGTTAAATAACGCTAATGTCTGACCCTTACTTAAAGCTGTAAAATAAAAAAAGGCAGAATATCTTTTTGTTAAAGCAAAATAAGTGCCACTTTCTTATGAATATTTGTTGCAACTAGCTTACTACTACTGGACTTAATATAGTAAAGCTACTCTATAATTAATCCTATTATAAAAAGTAGTAAGGATTTTTGTCTGTAACGAAGGATCTCGCTAACCGCTTAACCGATATGGTTATCCTTTGAAATGTAATTTCTCATAGGTCAAGGGAAGGTTTTTAACTATTATGGGGAAGGGTACCACCACCCTTACAAGAAAATCGCTTCAATGGACAAATAAAAAGAAACACCCCAACTTTTTTTACTTCTTTTTACAACTAAAGTTAAAAATGTTCGGAGGTTACCAACCAGCCTCTAATGTACTCCTAGGGCTCTAGGGGCGTAGTCACTAGTAATAGTAATATAGTTATACTAATAGTTTAAAAAGAAATTTTTGTGATATTTATAGTACATTTGTCTATATTTGAATTAAAAAAATAAATTATTTTACCTTGTAATAATACAAGTTTGTTACGCTCATGTTTATAAAGCCAGTAATAATCACAAGAATAATATTTTTGTTTAACATGTAAAGACAAGCTGTAATCTACTAAAGTATCATGCAAGAAGCATCAACTAACTTTCAAATCTTTCTACATTGCAGGGGTAAAAATTGGGAATCACAAACATTATATAAAAGTTGGTTGTCGCACACTTTTTGGGGGTCAGAGGCGAGAGATAAATCACATGAAAAAATTGTAATTTACAGTTGAAAAGAAAGTATATTGGGGATTACAAAATTGTTCATAACTTTCAGCTATCTGTACTGTGATTTACAGGGCATAAAAAAAATTGGAAATCACAGAAAAAACTTTCGTTTTTTGTTCAGCGCTTTACAGGAGCAAAATGTCAGGGTCACTAAAAATTCTCATATATAATATCTTATATTATTTTTATGTCTGATGTAAGGAATTCTTTTATTTATTTTCATTTTCGATGTAAGTTATTAAAAATCCATAATAGAATAGCTCTTTATTGCTTAAATTAAAGACAGCTTTGCACGGATAATAAAATGAAAAACTAAGATTAAAACTAGTTTTGTAAGTACATTTGAGAGAAATGCTAAGAAAAATGGTATTGATTCTATGAATTTTATTTTGACAATCGTTGGAAATTGTCTGTAATAAGGCGCTATATATGATTTTTAAGTATGGCTGAGAACGGGTTCTAAACCATCGGATTCGACACCATACCTGGAAACTATGTCATCTACTTTTAAATTAGTTCGAGATCAAGCCATGCAAAAGAACATTCTAATATTCTATTTTTCATAAAAATATCTAATTAACTAATATATTCTAAAACACTAGCCCTTGTTAATAAAAGCATATAAGACTTTAAACCAATATTTCCCAGATTTATTTAATGCAATAAAAATAGAAAAACCAAAGCAATTAAGCATGCACAAAATATATAAATTAAAAGCCTTTTAATAAAATATTTTTCCCTCAAAACATAATTACATAAAACTCCCGTATTCAATTTTACTTTACAAGAAATCTACTCCCAAAAAAGTCCCCAAAGTATGAAACAATAAAATAAAGCATGTTCAAAAAAACAAATTATTATAAAAAAGATTATGTTCTTAATAATTCATTTTATTGAAATAACTTAACAATCCCAAGTCATCATGTTAGAAAATTTC
>LS050163.1:0-15767 GCA_900241095.1 Acartia tonsa | reverse complement strand
GAGCGATCTCTGAAAAAAATGGATTATTTATAATGTTTTTTTTTTTTTCTCTGACCCTCCCCCCCCCCCCCCCCCCCTAGAATCTTTTTAATCGCACAATTATCTATTTCAAAATAGTCCCAGAAATAACACACACACACCCCTCCCTTTAAAACCAATATCCTTTATATTTCAATGCATAAATTTAATATAGATTCTACGCAAATGAACGATTGCCTTATCCACTTGGCCGTTTGTCAATTAATGTTTTTTTGTGCTTCGCTACACTACTTATGGATGTTGTCATCCTTGTTTATATATCGCCCATGATCTAACTAATAATAACAAATGATAAACCTGCTAAAGAGATGGTTATTAATGAAAGTAGTGTTGACTGTTTGTATTTAAGACACAGGTGTTTGTTGTTCAATCTCATAGCACAGTATAAACCTAAATATAGAGAAATAATCAAATATTCAAATAATACAAAGTGCAAATATAAAAAATCTTTTAAAGAATTATTCTATTTTAAAACATGAATTCTTACAGTAAATAAAAAATGTTTTTACATTTTCTCTTTTTAGTAAAATGAATAATTGATAGAAAAAAAATTATTTTTTGTAATGTCCTAAAGTGTTTTCTTTCGAGCTTGCCAGCCACCCATTTTTAAGCAGCGGGTGGAAATCGTTAAAAAATGGGCGCTTTTTTTAGCTGAATAGATTGCAATAATCTTATGGGTGGCTGGTAGCGTCTACAGACTCTTCGGAAAATTTGGCGGAAGATGATATGAGAGCTTAATACACCATGCAACGGCTAGAAAGCCTCGATTCATTCATACAGAATATATTATTTACTAAAACATTTTCTAAATTTCTTTAGTATTGAATTCATGATAAAATATAAGTATAAAAACATATTTAAATTTTCAAAATCAGTCAACATTGAGTTCAAATTCTATTAGCTCAAGTTTAATGTTACATTCTTTGATTATATGGACACCAAGTAGGCCGAGAATGTACGCTGGTTTGTAAAGTAAATAGCTGGACAAAGTGTCTCAAAAATCAGCCATGTGACGTCATAAAAATGATGGAGATGAGAGGAGAAGTGGGAAAGAAAATACCTAAAAATGAGATAGATAACCCTCATTTTTATGACGTCACAAGGCTGATTTTTTGAGACACGTAGTCCACCTACGTAAAGTACACACCAAATAAACAATGAAAAACGGGCTATACTACATCAAACTTTTATATAATATTTGTTTTTAGAGAAAAAAAATCGTTAAACAAGAGAAATAATCTAAATCTATGTGCTGTATATAAACTGTACACATTCAGACCATGAGTCGCCACCCTCCTTCTCCCCACCCCATCTTACCTGAGCAGATTGTAAACAAAGCAGCACAGGCAACTCCAACTATAGCACAGATACCAGCCACTAGCAGAGTAACTAAAATATTTACACAATTAAATAGATAATCATAGTTGAAGAGTTTAAACTTCTCATAAAAAAAAACTAGGATGACAACATTCACAAGCAGCAAAGCACAAAAAATTCGTGGATAAGACGGACAAGAAGATTTAATGAACATTTGTTAAAATAAAATAAAAATACTTTTTATATTCATATTTTGTATGATGACTGATAGACTGACGGTCAAAGTAAATTACATTATGGATGCTCAGAAAAATGGTAAATTTAATTTTGATATTATTATCCACAAAAATTTTGATAATCAGATGTGGGGGGGGGGTTAAATGTGAAAACTATGAACATAATAAAAAACCTGCTAAAAATCGGTCCAACTGTCATAGATGTTTTATAGTTAACTATAGGCTACGCCTCCTTGAGACCTCCAGGGGCACTTGATCGAGTAAGGGGGAGTTGAATTAAATATCCCAATATTTTTTTAGATTTAAAAAGAAAAAGTATAACTCTAATCCGTATGTATTCTTATCCATGATTTTTTTGTGCTCCGCTTCCCATGAATGTTGTCATCCTTGTTTAATTTTGGTGGGTTAATTAAAACTGAAAAGGGGTAAATGGCTCGTCTAGCCGAGCCCAACGAGATTTTTTTACCCCAACAAAATTTTTACCTCGTGCGCAAAAACACATGAATTGGTAAAAACCCACAGAAAATGTAAAAAATTATATGATTTGAGACCAAAACTAATGTTAATATTATTATCGTGTGGGTGAGTTGAACCTGGACTTAACAGTCAACTCAAGGCTAGACTCTTGGTCCTTTACCTCATACCTGTGGTGCAGTACATTACAGACAACCAACCCTTTGATTGCACGATCTTTGTCTGGAGATCCTAACTGTGCATGGTAGTGAGTTGCGCCTGTTTGGGGCCAAGGCATTTCCTCTACTCAAACTCTTGATGTCCTGAGCCAAACAGAGCAGGTAGGTACCATTTTTAACGTCTTTGGTATGAGACAAAAACTAAGAGTTTAAACTTTTTTTGTAGGTTAAATTCCAAAAAAATTCTTACCCTCAGTTTTAAAGCCTGCATTGCCGTTGCAATTACCACCATAACCATTTGCGGTATACCGACATGCCTTAAAAGGTCCGAAATGTCCTGAACCCTCATAAGCCTGTACACGAAAATTTCCTGAAATATTAATAATACAAATATCCTTACCATGTGTTTCAAAGACTGGATTTTTGCAATTAGGCGCTCCTAAACCTCTATTTCTGTATGCACATGCCTTAAAAGGTCCGAAATATCCCGAACCGTCATAATATCCCGAAGCCTGATTATTGCCTGAAATAACAGCAAGGATTACATATACATATGTGTGTGTAGCTAAGTCCTTGCATGTGGACGTCATTGTCTGTGCTTACTTTTTTTCTTTTCATTTTTGTAAATTAATATCAATTCTGTCTGTCTGTTTGTCTGTCGCGCTGGGTAATCTTTTATTCTGATATCTGTAAGTCTGTAAATCTCTTATTTTGTAATGCATTTAGACTTATTCTTACTATCTTTCATATTTTTGCCAGAATTTCTATTCCTGGCTGTCATTTAGTCTTTGTTTGGATCTTTAAAATATGTACTTATCAATTACCCCATACGGACAAGGCTGTCCATTCAACTCAAACGTCAGGTCCAAAAACCCAGGAGAACTAAGGCCCAATCTCTCCTTTGCTTTCCAAACCAACAAGGTATTAGGGTTAAGTAACACCAACCAACTCTTTGACTACACGACCTTTGTCTGGAAGTCCTTACTGTGCTAGGTAATGAGTTTGCCTGTTTTGGGCCAAGACATTTCCTCTACTCTAACTACTAAAATCGCGCACTTGACAGAGCAGTAGTAGGAACAATTTATAACGTCTTTAGTTATGACGCGGTATTAAGCCGAGATTCGAACCTAACACCTCCCCCATGTCGAGCGGATGCGCTTCGTGTATAGCCACGGACGCGGATTTTTCTCTGTAATTATGTCTATTTCATCAAATACAGGAATCTTAAGGGATAAGGCAACGGACGATACATTGATATACATCCCCAAGGATTATAAATAAAACGATTTCCGTAGGTTGGACACTGCTAGTTTGAATCAACCAATCAAAATCTAGTTAAAGTATCCAAAAAAAAAAATGTTATAAAGCCAACGAATGAGGAGGCATGTTGATTAAACCCTGGTTACAGGGTCAATCTACAGCCCAAGTTCCCCTTCCCTCCCTGTGCACTTACCTTGCGGTGAAAAGGTGCCCCAATATGGTGACGCTACTGTTATGATATTCAGAACCACAGAAAACAACCCTGAAAAATATTTGATTAAATTTTTAAAAAATTTAAATAAGGTTAAATTTTCTATAAAATTTATAATAATTTAGCTATAGAAGACTGTTATAATTGGGTTATCCTTTCCTAAAGATTGCTTGAAACGGTTCTTAGACAATTTTTGATGTTGCCCTAGGTAGCATAACCCAGTAAGTTATGCCATTTCTGCAAAAATAGTTTCTAAATAAAGAACTTTAAATACTTTGTATTATAGGCTATTTGCACCCCTAGCTTCTAGGTGAGGGCGGGGAGGTAAGTTAATTACCAAATTATTTGCAGGGCGGGAATTTTATCTTTGGGGATTTCTCTTGGGAGGGTGAGGGTACGGTGTACACTCCCCCAAACCAGCTATACCCTCCCAGGACCTATGGGAAGCTTCACTGTAAAGGAGCATCATATCGGTTTAGCGGTTAGCGAGATCCTTTGGTACAATCAGACAGACAAACAGACAGACATCATATTACTTTATTATAGGGATTGTAGAATTTCTATGTAGGAATGAATGACAATCAATCTTAATTGACAGACAGACGGATATTGAATATATATTGAAGCTATACATCTTCCTTCCATAATAAAAATCTAAATAATCAATTAACTTTTAGATTTAAAAGGACAGTCTAATTTGCTGGTTCTTCTCTGACAAAATATTTATTGTGCGAAAAATTAAAACTTTTTACTTTTCCATGCTTTTTACTGAAGGCTACGGTTCTTATTATGAAAGTAATTGTTTTAAAAATTAAAAACTTAAATTATCTTAAGAAGGAAATCTTTGAAATTAAAATAAGTAAAGAATACTTTAAATAAGGCAGATTTAAACGTCATTTTTTAGGGCATCAAATAAAATGGCTTTTAAAACAATCAAAAAGATCAACTAATTTCCTAATAATGAAAAATGTAAGGCTTTTTTGTCTGAAGATTAAGATCTCAATAACTACTTAACCGATTGGGTTTTATATATAAGGTGAGCTTTACATAGGTCCTTTTTTAGGTTTTAGGCTATTTCATTTTCAGATTCAAAACCTTCAAATATAGAAGATAATAGTATTATTAAGTTTTCTAATCTTTTCTTTAAGGTAAAAATGAATATATTTAATCGTAAACAAAAACAAAAAGACCTTTTTTGATGAAATTTTTTACATTTACTATATATTTACATATGGTAGTTCATCAAACTAAATAGGTAGGTAAATCAAATCTACACAACAATGTCCCCCTCCCTCCATGAAATTTAATGTGTATCGCGGATGATGTGACACAATGCGGAAGTGAGTGCGCGTCAACAACAATATTAAACCATATGAAATTCTCAAGAAATTCAAAGGTGAAATCTAATTGACGTTCAAACATTTTTGCATATTTTTTTAGCAAATTAATTTCAATGAAGCTTTAAAATGGGGAACCGTAAGAATTAACAAAATATTTAAAAGCAAAAATTGTTTAAATTTTTACAACATATGGTAGCTGTGTTTAGTGCCCTTGGAAAATGGGGATAGATATGTCCCAGCTTTTGGCCTCCTTTTCTATTGACGTCATAGTAGAGGGAAAGAGAAAGGGAAGGGGGGAAAGAAACCCCCTAGAAAAGAGATGGGGTATAGGGTATTTCCTGACGTCAATAGAATAGGTAGGCCAAAACATTTATCCCCATTTTACTATGGCACTATATAAATACAGCTACCACAAAATGCTATTTATGTATTTTATCTAGTTTTGAATGTACATAGGTTTAATTAAGATTTCCACTAGACCGTTTATTAAATACAAGAAATTAAGAAGATACTTTCATACGGGGCTAGATATTCTAACATACAATTCTACAAAAAATCACGAAACCTTTGGAAGTAAGGTGGGAGTATATCTTGTTTTTGTTCATGTAACTGAAGAGGGGTGGGTAAGAAGGGGAAGGAGGAAAAGGAAAAGGGGGTTGTGTGGAAATTTTCCTTTAGAATTGTTAGTCAGAATCACATTCCCTTTTCCCTGACTTTCATATAATTCACATGTCTTAGGACTAAAGTTAACAAATTTAATTCCAATAGAAATCTTGCTAGGGTAAAATTAGGGTAAACTTGGGTTTGGGTTACAAACAAGGGGGTGTGGGTTAAGTTTGCGAAATAGGTCATTTATCATCAAACTTACTTTATGATCATAAAAACTGTCAAATGATCCTTATTAAGTTTGAACACTCAATTTCTATAAGCTAGATTTTGTTGATAACAAATATTATTTATTTTTAATTAGTGGCTGCGCCCCTTGCATACCTATAGGTACTCCGTATTCGAAAATTGCCTAAAACCAACCAATTACTTAAATCTAAAGAATATAACAGCTTAAAACCACCCTGGGACCTAGGTAAAACTTCCTTGAAACGGAAAACTATTCGTTTCAGTAGATATTGAGATCTTAAGCTTCAGACAAAAAAAAACCTTCACTACTTTACATAATAGGATGTCATAATTAAAAGTGTTCAAGATAGATAATACCTTCCAAAAGAAATACTTTTTATAACCCCTCCCACCCCCCCCTAAAGCACACACATATTTATTACTTTGAAATTCTTGAAAAACATATATATATTAATTTAATTTAATTTATACTAAGAATTTGAAACATAATACAATTTTTATTACAGTTCTAAATTTATTTAAATAAATTAGTTACTGTATACTAACAATACGCCATTAACATTTTTGCTTTCGGTAAATTTTAAATAGCACAGCTACTCAATATCTGTCGTCTTGTCTGTAAGAAAGATAACTAACTTTTTTTTGTATTTTCAGGGAGGGAGGGGACATGGCACTGTTATTTATCTGATGCCCAAACACGTTCTCTTATTCGAAAGTTATGAATTTTCTTAAGGTAAAACATGATATGACATTGTCATATAAATCCTATCAAACAAAGGTGTTTTTGAGCGCCTTTGTAATTCTACTTTTCCTGAAAGTATATGTTTGCCTTATTTTCTTTAAGACAAAGTTGTGTTATTTTACTCTTTTGTTAAAAGTGTTGATTTTTTTTCTAATTTTATTTCAAGTATAAGTAATTATGCTGTGCTATTTATGAAGGATATTACCCTTGGTAATAAGCCTTTTTTCGTTGTTTATAGCCTTTGATAATAAGTTCTTAGCCTTAGGAGTAATGTGTTGTTTAACTGTTTTTAGTTAAAACAAGGACAAATGTCATCCTATAATGTAAAGTAGTAAGGTTTTCTTGTTTGACTTTAAAGATCATGGAAACTGGCAGTCTGAATTAATGGTACTTTTTAAGATGGTTTTAGGCTATTTTAGACCTCCTTCGCCCTCCCCTAGGGGCTAGGGGTGAGAAAGAGTCCTATTTTATAGTTAGGTTTTTTTTGTTAGAAGTTTTCAATTACTAATGAACTGATAGAGTTCTCCTTTTTAGGGAAGTTTTACAGAGGTTTAGGATAATTTATTTTTAGATTTAATCCTCGAGTTGGCTTTTTAACTATTTTTATTTATTTTAATATTATTACACATTACAGCCCCATAGTATCTAGATGATTGTACTTAATAGAAACCATTCCAAGACTTAAATTAAAGAGAAAAAAGCTTAAAACCATCACGGGACCTAAGTAAAGCTTCCCTTAATTGGATAACCCAATAAATTCATTGGTTAGCGAAAACATATAATGGTCAAAGAAAAATGCCAAATATTATCCTTTATTCAATAGGATTATTTGCTTTAAGTTTAACCGAAAACATGGTCTAAAATTGTATAAATTTCTCTATTGTAAATTACAACTTCCATTCTAGAACAACCAAAGCTATGGACTTTGATTGGACTGCTAAAATTTTTTTTACAACAATAGCAATTTTTGCTTCCTACTTAGATTTACCCAGTTAAAATGAATAATTATTTCTACTAATTATATATTGCAAAATTTACTGAAATACTAGATAAAAAATTAGATGAAACATATAGAAGTTTTTCTAATAATAGAAATAAGTTCTGCTATGTTATAAAAAAATCCGCTAAAAAGTGTTGACACAATAATTTTGTTCACTCACCTATGAGAACCATCCACAGGGCAGAACCAGATTTACCCTCCCCCTCCCCGCCATCCCCTGCTCCCCCCTCCCCCTGCATCTGGCCCTGGTTGCCTGGTCGCCCCATGCTAATAGTCACCCCCTCCTCCTCCTCCTCTCCTGGTATTGCCTGTGTGTGTGTGTGCGCGTGCGTGCGTGTATGTTATTATGACCCCAGCTTAACACAACCCCAAACCATCATAACACAGCTTTCTATATTGCAACAGCAGTTTTAATATTTTCCAACTACAAAATTGATCACTAAAGAATATTGATGTTGTTGTTGTTGTTGATTTTCACTTTGTTAAATACTTTTAAAAGATCATTGCCCTTTAAAACAGCCGTTGTGCGCTATTTCACTATAATATTTTAAAACCTAAATTATCACTCTTGAGTTAAGATACACGCAGTTGTGTTGTAATGTATATGAAATTTGATAACATTCACTCTCTTGCAATCTTATATGGATAGATAGATAGACACTGTTTGTTCATAGATAGATAGATGGATAATTTTGTGGTAAATTTAATATCTTGCTTGAAGTTACGTTGCAGGGCTGATTAATTCCTTCCGTAGTCTATGTTAGCACAGCACCAATTCTAAGCTTCTACTAACTTGTATAATTTTAAGAGTTGTTTAAAGTTTGTAAATAACATTTTAGTTTTCAATCTGAAAAAAAAACATTTTGTGAATTACAAATTTCTATAAAAATTGTTTGCCTGAAAAAAAATGACGTCAATCAATACAAATGACTAATAATAGGCCGATACACAGACTAAATTACCATTGGCAGGCAAGTATACATTTAATTGACCAATAGTAGGCCAGAATGACGTCATTTTTTAAAGGCACTATAAAAAGCTTCATCATAAAAATGTAACACGTCATTATTTCGGTTTCTTAAGCACAAACATACATCCAGATATTTTAGTATTCAATGATTAGTAAAACAAAATTCGTCCGCGGATGCGAAAATAAAACCATAAAATTGATATGTTTAAACTTTAAACATTAAACCTAAGGGTTTCTCTCCCAAAAATAGCTTAAAACCAACTCGGAACTAAAATCATTAATATTAGATGTATTACATAAAAGGAGGGAGGGGATATTAGAATAATAATTATCATGGTTTTAAAGTTTTATAATCACTCCCTGGCTTATTACATTGGTTACATTTACTACTGTTAGCTTAATTGGTTTTAACTAACAGTGTCTAAACTTTTCAACCAATGATTATTATCTACAGGGGATGTGATAATTCTGTTCAATCTATCATGTATTGTATTATCTCTGAATATATATGCAAACAAAGGATAAAAAGGTTATTATTATTAACAAAGAAGTCAAATCAAATGAAAAGAAAAAGCTGAAAATAGAACTAAAAAGCCTTATTAACAAAGAAGGGAAGTCCAAAATAATTTTGCGGCTCACAAAAAAATTATTTAAAAAATGCGTCTTTTGATTTAGAATATTCAGTTGTACATGAGTTTTTTTTCTTTATTTTAGGCGGGACTTCTCAAAACCATTACCTAAATAAATAAACTTTATTTAAGGCTTTTTTATTTTTGAAAGCTAGTTATCAAAACATCAACAAACAAAAACACGGCCTTACGCGGCTGCGACTGCCGAGCTTTTCACGTCAAATTATAGAAGGTTTACATTGATGTGTTAAAAGTAACATATTTGGGATGTCAAAAATGCGTTGTTCCTCAAAAGTCTTATTAAAATTGAGGTTTTCCTGTATTTTAAGTCTGTATATAAGTTAATCACCAAACAGATAAAAATATATCTGAATTATTAATGGTACATTGTATCTTGCTTAATATGTTATTGACGTTATATTTTCTGGCGATCAGACATAGCTTTATAGAGTAGCTTTTCTATTAAAATAAGATTTTACCTTATTGATAGAAGCAACTAAATAAAAATCTACTAGATCCAGGGATAAGACAATAAGCAACAAATTGATGTACACACCAATGATGATAAACTAAATTACCCCATCTCTAGATTGAAATCAAAAACTGAAAGTTTGGACCAATTAAACTTCAATAAAAGAACCCAAAGGTTTAAGCCAACGACTAAGAAAACGTGGTTGAAAAACTTTGGGTATCATTGTAATTTACAGTCCAATGTCCCCTCCCTCTCTGACTAGATCTACTAAAACTTGATTCATGTACTTTCAATGTTAATGACTCATATACTGTTTTTTTTTAAAAAGGATTAAACAGACAAAACAGCAGATTTTTAAACAATAAAAAAATATGGTAATACTTTTAGTAGCGTAACTATCCTTTGTTCATCTGTCCGCCAGTCTCACCAGCTTATACCAACAACGAAATTAATTCGAAAAATTTTACGAAACTTATACGTGATTTTCAGCTGCCGTTGGGAGTCAACACTTGGAGACCTTTTTATCTGCCCCCATATATTATTTCAGATTTATTTCGCTTGTTGGCTATACCTTATTCCTGCAGTCTCAATTCCTTACACCTTTACTGTATTTTTGCTGCTTATGAGCAAAATGTATATTTTTGTCTCATTGTGTTACCTCCAAATATTTATAAAGGATGAAAGAAGAAACGCAATTGTATAAATGATGATTGCATCATATTACCTTCGTGGATTTTTAACAAAATGGGCATTATCATTTTGTGAGTTTTAACCATTTAAATATATATTATAATAATTGATTTGTCCTTAGCCTTTAGGAAATGGTGGGGGATATCAGAAAAATAGCCTAAAACTACCTTAAGATATTATTAAAACTTCCCTAAAAAGAACAACCCATTCGCAACAACTTCTGAGATCTTAAGCTTCTGACAAAAAAACCTTACTACTGTTTATAATAAATAGGTTTATATCTTTCTGACCTATTTCTAAAAACTTCTTGTTTTACTGAAATATGCTGTACTATTCTTTTTATGAAATGTTTCATAAGCTAAATATTTCTAGGACACTTACTTGTTGGTGTAATTGTTTTACCGTTTTCAAGAAGAAAAGAAATGACACTGTACAAAAGATTAGTTAATGTAATTGTTCTTTAGTTGAACTGAATGCCAGCAAGAAGACAAAATGTACTATGATACCTGTTTTTTACAAAATTGAAATGCATCCTATATTAGGGATCTAAAGGGATAAGATAGTGGCCGATAAATTGATGTATATTCCCATTGATGAGACTCAAAATTAACCCTTCTGCAGATTAAACAATAACTTTTGGACACGCAACTAAATCAAAATCAACAAAAGTCCCAAAGGGATTTAAACCAACGAATAATGTTTTTATAAGACTTTGGGGACTAGTGTAATAAACAGTACAATGTCCCCTCCCTCCCTGATCCTGTATACTAGAGCAGCTGGATGTCTATTTGTATGTCTGTATGCGTGAATGTCTATTAAGATCTTAGAAACCGCTTCAACAATAAATCCAAAATTTTAAAAAAGAAAAATTGGAGGCTTCTAGGGGCGTAGCCGCTAGTATATAAATACAGTTATAATATATTAATATTTTCGGTGAATATTATTCAAAAATGACAATTTATTAATCGACAGACTCACTAAGTAAAGTAAATATTTTAATTACAGAGCAGCTTGCGCGAGCAAAAACTGTAAAAAAAAACTGTAAAAAAAAAACAATGCTGACAACACCCATAAAAGGGAAGCTCTGAAACGGTAGGACAAACGAACGGTGACACGTATAGAGTGTCAGAACAGAATAAGCAGAATATAAGCAAAATTGTAAGTAAATTGGTCAAATAACAGCTTGAAAAGGATACTGTTTAAGAGCATACATACATTTTAGGACTTGATTATAGAGATGCTTCGCATATAACATTGTACTCTGTTTTCCTAGAAATCTGTATCAACAGATCAATAAAATAATTATATCGTATAAAAAGTTAAAATTCAGCATGTTTGAAATGGACGTATGGATATTCTGGTAACGTTTAAAGAGTTGTTACGTTTCCTATATTGTACCTAACTATTATAGTAATCATCATGCAAAGTTTGAAATAGATACTACAATTCTAACATGTTTAAATTAACGAAAAGAGCTAACCGTTACGGACTGACGTACGAAAGACTGACCCTAATTATAGAAAAGCTTTAAAAAAACATTAGAGGATAATTATTTCCACCTGTTTATTTATCAACCTTCAAAATCAAAAGCACTTATATTTATGGAGAGGTGTTAACACTATTATGTTAAATATCATTCTTATATCAGCTTTAATAAGCTACAATTTTGAATTTGCAAAATTTAGAATCCGAGTTTGCAATTAAAACACCCCATACTCTCTCAAAAAAATATTCATAAGTTGCAACTGAAAATAAAGTTAAAAATAACAAATATTAAGCTTACAAAATATTTAGACTCGTAATATTTAGTTGTTAAGTGATAGACAAACAGACTAAAAATCGGATTAGCCCTTATTAAACAGAAGTTCCGCTACTAAATTAATTATAATATATGATATACCTATACATTACACAAAATAATAAATTTGCTATAAATTTTTATTTGCTGTTTCACATGAGAATTCTTGCTATTTTTTGTTGCATGACACCTCCCTATCTGTCCTATACATCGTGGTGCCGGCAAAACTTTGAAAATATTATTCAGGGGTATTGCACTCCATATAAATGAAGAAAATAAATGATGTTGATATCATAAATGTTATTTTCATTGGCTGAAAAGTCTGAGGCAAACTAGTTATTTAATCAGGTGCAATTTCCCTGAAACAATTATTCATGCCCCATTTGTTGAAACCACACAAAATAAATCAAGGATAATTATGTCCATAAGTAGCGCAGCATTGGTCAGCTAACAAAATAAGTATCAAATAAAGTTTAAAAAGAACCAAATGGCGAAAATGTAATCATAATAGAGGTTCATATTCTTAAGGAGGTAGTGACAATAAAACACTTATTGTTACAATAATATGGTAAGAGACGGACATACGGACATGTCCAAGTTATAAAGCAGCTGGTGGACTTACAAGAATAGTAACATCCATCAAAGGATAGCTTACAACCCAATTACTAATTATTACAATGGTTGGTTTGGGTAATCTTTTGGAATATAATGATAATTCTTTTAATGACTTTTGTACAACAATGAAAATCCAGAAACCTTTTCTATTTAATATACTTATTTGTCTTTATTTTTTTCGATTTGATTAATTTAGAAGGAAGGAAACAAGTGACTGAAATTTAAAGACGAAGCTCAAAATACATAACCTTTTTTTACCACGTCGTCTTCGTGTGACGTCATATTCTCAATCTCTTTTTCAGGGATTTTCTTTCCCACTTCTCCTCTCATCTCCCTCATTTTATGACGTCACAGGAATACGACGTGGTGCAAAAATTATGTACTTTGGGCTTCGTCAAATTTAAATATAAAGGTAACCACGGTTTTAAATGTTTAAAGCCAACGAGTTAGAGCACAAAATAGCAGCAGTATCCAAACTTTTTCACCAATAACAAAAGGGATAACTTTCTTTATCATAATTTGGGATTTGCATAAAATAATCGTCCATTGCCTTATCCCTTAAGATCCCTGTATTAATTCGATGTAAAACTATAAGTTTTGGATCTACTGCAGTTCATGGTAAAATATTGCTGGTAACGAATGCTTCCTAGTTCCTGGCAATATTTCAAGAATCCTGGATCCAGCAGCACGCAAATTCCCCTAAATCCTAGGTTCCTGTTAGCTGGCAATCTGCAAATTTTCCAAGTTACCAGCAATGACAGAAGATTACTGGCTTACAGGAGTTTTTACCCCATACCCTTTTTCACAATTTCTTAGGGGGTAAACAGCAATAATTAATAAGGGACAGTAATTTCAATTATTTTATGTGCATTCCTAATAGAGGTGGGGGAAGGATTTAGAAGAGTGGGATCTTTACCTTTAAATTTAACTGTTTCTATCTTTATATCAACTTTCGCGCCAAAATTTGGGCGCGCTTATTTGTTTTTATAATACATTGAAAAGTGGGGGAGATATATTTGCAATTATAATCGTATTGGTAAACTGATTATTTTCTAAGTGAGGCTCTGCATTTAAACAGTAAAACAAACAAACTTTAACACCTGTAGAATTTCAAAACTTACAACCTATTAATTTTAAAAAACAGTAAGAAAAAAATTGTGTAGGTATAAACTTGTTGAAAATTAAGTAAATTAATATAGGATTCAGTTTAAGGGCGTTCTAGGACTGTTTGGTTACGGTTTTATAGTTTCTACGTTTTTTCAATCAAGGAAATTTTCCAATAATCATAATCCAAAGTTTGAAAATGATAGAACAATTCTAACATGTCTAAATTAACAAAAAGAGTTAACTGTGACTTACAGACCATGATTATAGAAAAGCTTCACTCTTATAAACTCATTAGAAGGAAATTTATTTGAGTGAAACCATGTAGGTAAGTACTTAGATTTTTATTTCAAATTATTCTATACCCTTCCCTTTTTAGGCTTTTAAATCTCAAATCAATAAACCTTTACACACATAAAATTAAATTCGCGCAAAAATTTCGTTACTATTTCTGAAGGCGCTTAGTGACCTTTCAACCCATCCCACTCGATAGTGTATAGCTATAGCTGTTTGAATTCCATATACGCCATCCCCTCCCCTTTTGAGGCTGTATGAACATTAGGGGAAAGTTTAACATTTTATTTATCTAGACACCATAAAATATAGAGTAATATTTTTTGTTTGTCCAATAATTTTTAATATCCACTGAATCGATTGAGTTTTTCATTTTAAGCAAGCTTCACTAATGTGTCATAATGGTTTCATGCTTTTAATACGTTAAAGATTTTACATGACTCTAAGCTTTTTTGTTCTCTTCATAACTTTTTAATATAAAGCAGCTTGATGCTATTGGCGCAACCGCTAGTCTAAGTATATAAAGTAGTAAGATTTTTTTGTCTTTAGTGAAGGTTATTGCTAACCGCTGAACCGATATGGTCTTTCTTTACAGTGAAGCTTCTTATAGGTCATAGGATGGTTTTAAGCTATTTCATCTTCATAAAAAAAAGTCTGGGTATGATTTTAGTCTATTTTTCTATCCCTTCTAAAATAGAGCCCCTTGATGCAAAAGGCGTAGCCTCTAGTAGTATAATAAAGTATAGGATTTAAATCTAAAATATTTTTGAAATAGCAGGCAGGCATGCGTTTCAGTTTTGGTTTTAGAATAGTTTCTTTCTCAGGAAAAGAAGTTTAAAACTTGACAAACAGCAAATCACTTTCATATAGCCTAACTGCTTTAACTCTCCAAAATATTTAATATACGGATTTCGTGGCCATTTATGTGGTATACCTCACACTTACAAAACTAAACATAATCAAGATTAGTTTTTCGATTTCTTAATATTTATACTGCCCCATCCCTTCACGCTGCGTAATTCCTGGCTAATTATATAATATGCCTACCCAAATTCTTAAATTTTAACTTTCATGCTAAATGGAAGCCATGCATGTTCTATAAAGCCTCTCATATTTTTATTATTGTACATTTGTCCGGGCCATTTTCTTGATGTACCAACCAATAGTAAATTTATAATAATACTGTTTATAGGTAACAGAATCCTGCAATATTTATACTAACTCCCCCCTCCCCTTTCCCTTCAATATCTCCAATTATCATTGGTGTGCATGTATACATCGTGCCTATTTATATGGAATTTTTGGTGTCCAACTTTTAAACTGTGGGGTAAGTTTAATAAAAGGGTAATGGGAATTAAAAAGGGAATTATTGCTTTTTAACAGGAATATTTCAAACATGGCAGTGGCCAGGAATATGCATAAATTGCCAGCAACTAGGAAAGTTAAACACTGGTAGCTCCAGAAATATTTCTTATTATGCTAGATTCAGGAATCTTCTAATATTGCCAGGAAACAGGAAGCATTCGTTACCAGCAATATTTTACCATGAACTGCAGTAGATCC
>LS050155.1:5066-15479 GCA_900241095.1 Acartia tonsa | reverse complement strand
TTTCCCCATCTCTTTTGAAGAGATTTTCTTCCCCCCTTCCCTTTTTCGGGAAAGAAAAATATGACGTAACTGGAATCATGTTCCTCAAAAGTAATACAAAATCGGGAAAGTATGTAATGTGTCAAAAAAAAATATTGAAAGACAATCAGAGTGAATTAAATTCAGTTTAAAATTTGTTGTTGAAATATCTCTAAAAAACACCGTTGAAATAGTCAATGCCGTATCTTATTGTACTTTTTTGGTGCGAAGATAAAAAGTCTTGATTTTATTAGGGCACAGCGAGTTCTTCCTTATAATTAAGGCTACAATTCTATGGAATTAAATGAAAATCCATCTTCTAGAACGAACAGGATAACTCCAACATATAATAATCCCAGATTATTCATATTTTATTCATTTTATAGTGCATAATATTTCTTTTTGTCAAATATAGAATATCTATGACTTTAAAATGTTTTATTTCCCAGGAGGGAGAGGTATAATATCTGAAATTGTATACTTCTCCCCCTTTACCAGCCAATGTCACATCCCTAAGGAGAGTGCTCACTTCAGGTAACGGTACAAAGATGAAGAAAATCAAATAAAAAATATATATAGGAACTTGAGCGTTCGATTTATAGTTTAGCTATACATTTATATATGCTCTTGCATTTTCATTATGTCCTATTCCATTTTTCAGTAGCTTTATCTCTGTTATGGACTGTGTGTATTTCCCATATTGTAGACAAAATAAGGTTGGCAGGACCAGTTTAAATCTAGTATTGTTTAAACTAAACCAAACAAATAAATTTACATTTATGGGCTGTTTTCCTACAACCTAATTTTTCCTCCTAGTATAAAGTCTAGCAAGGGAAGAGGTATATTCTTACTATATTTTTTTTACTGTGTATTTTACAGAATGATTTTTATCTTTACAATGTTTGCTTACTATCTAGAAAAGCTTTCTTGCTGCATAATGCTTTAGTGTTTACTCTATTCCATAAACATACAAACACAATAAGTAGATTCTATTCAAACAGCTGGGCCAAACAAAAGGACTTAAAATGCTTTTAATCATAATTCTTTCTGTGTAATTCCCAACCAACTTTTATAATTTTGTTCCTCATTTATCATCATTCTTCATAAGTTTTCATAATTTTGAATTTGTTAAAATTATTCAACATAGAGGACAAACTAAATTAGGCATTTCTTCTTTACATGTATGTCCTTCCGTCGTTCATAACTCATTGATTCACATTTAAGGAAATTGCCATTGACTTAAACCAAGAATGACCTATCATATTTTTTCTTAAATGCTCATCAAAGTTCTAACAGCAATTGAATTATTTATTTGTACAATGTACAGAACATATTCTATAAACAGCCCACTCCCCCTAATTCTTCTAGCCAATGCCATAAAGGAACTTCACAAAATTAAAGATTTAGCTAGGTTAGATATGTGTTCCACTGTCTAACTATGAAAGTTTGCAAAGGGACTAAAAACAAATTTGTTAACTGTAAGGTTAACCTTAAAATAGCAAAAAAATGGTTCTTACCTATACTATCCATATTTTGGGTGAAGTCTGTAAAAGTAAAAGGTTCTTCCGTTGTTTCAAAATTTATTGAAGATTTTACGTCTATGTCACCGTTCTTCACGTCATTCTGAGACTTTTGGGAATTGTATGTAAAACCTTTGTAAAAAGCTCAATTTTCCTAATTTAACAATATAAAGGTAACAATATTTTAGAAAAAAAGCCCGGTAAACTTTATAGATATTCTCATAGAATTAATAAATGTAATTTTCTACTATAAAGTAATATCAGCACTGCTATTTTTCTGTAAACGGGAGTTAACAAATGGACGGACACACTTTTAGTAATTAGATATAAATAACTTGTGCTACTAGTAAATAACTTTAGTAATGTCTGATTTTTTAACTGCGTCCTAGAAAAAAAACTATAGTGTCGGTTATTGGGCGAAATTAAACCTGAAAATTTCTTTAAAATATTTTTTCTCTCTATAATTTGCAATATGCAAAATTATACATATATTTCATTGTTTCTTATCATTTTTATTCCAAAAACATTTTTGTACAATATGTTCAAAAATTTATGAACATTATAGAACAGAGTTGTTCAAGCTAAGCTAAGTTTTTGTTTGTTTGGGGGGGGGGGGCGAAATTTCTTCCAATTTCTTTGTTTTTGACTAAGATTTCAGTGCAAAATTATGTATTTAGAGATGTCTGTAAGGGTAAATAGAGATATGTGGACAATGAAGCAATAGTAACAAAATACTTGTGTGTAATTGTATATATTTGTTTACCTCTTTCACTACCTATCCAAGTCCATAACATAAATAAAATTATTATTATTATTATGAGGGAATATCTATCACAAGCAGACCTATTCCAGGGATATAGAATTTTTTTTATAAAAACATATCATAGTTTACAAAAGGATTAACAAAACGATGAACTGATTAGGTCTTTAGAAGTGTTTTTCAACCTTCTTAAGGATAATAGCTTCAAGAAACCTATCCCTAAATTTTGATAGTATTATTATATGAGTATCCATACATTCTTATCTTGATAGCTTAAGCTATGTCATATCTAAATTAATAAGTCATGTGATTACATTACAGATTCAAACTAAAAAATCTGGTTCTGTTTATTGTTAACCCTTAAGGGTTATAAAGATATGAAAATAGTAAACGACTGTTTCCCTTTATGGCTTAATTAGGGATATGATTTTAACTATCCATGTCCCTATCCCTAACCTGGGTTAGATCATTATTATTTCACAACCTCTTCAATAGCTGCAAAACATGGAAAATATCCGTGTATGTGTGTGTGAGAGTGAGTGTGTGGGTGTTTGCGTGTGTGACCTGATTCCCATCTTGAAAATGTGTTTTGCTAGACATTTCTCATATATTGCCAAATATAGAATATTATAAAACATTTCCACCTTTTTTGTTCAGACATTAAATGGAGAATAACAAAATGTAGAAAAACAAGATTTCCGATATGTAGTAATGTAGTATAGTAAGGACGTTGGGGAACAACAATTTTGTATTCTCAACTTTAAATGACATAAATATTTTCAAGAAAAAACCTCACAAGAAAATCTTTGCAAAGAAATTAAATTTTAAAAGTTTTACTTCAATTCTTAAAACAATGCCTGAATTTTCTTTAGAAGTTCTTGATCGAAAATCACGTAATTTTCTTTTTCATCTTGATTTGTAGTTTCAAAATATTCCTCATTTACTTTTTCGGTTGTAGTTGTGTCTCTAAATACTTCTTCAATGACAAGAGCTGGCTTTGTAGTTGAAAATAGACCAGCTAGGCTTAATTCATACATTGGTGTCATGCTTATTTCTGTATTTGTATCTGCACCTAAAATTTAATTATAGTTATCATTGCAACATGTGGTTGTTATATAATGAAGGGTTAGGTAGGCAAATGAAACCCCAGTAAATGAAGATTTGGGTAAATCATGCTAGATAATATTTATTATGGTTGAAATATTTGCTACAACCTTACCTTTCAACAATTCTTTATTTTGAAAGTTTGATTGGTGTGATTGTGTCTGCCCAGATTTTGCATCACTACTCTCCTTCCCCCCAACTCCATTCCTTTCTTCACCTGTATCCCCTTCTTCTGCAAAAATTTTATTCTTCTGTTCCTCCTCCTCTCCCCTCGCTAGCTGCACCAATTGTTCCAAACTCTTGACATCTTCAGTTTTACCAGAATCTTGCAATTCAGCAATTTCTTTCTCATTTTTTATATCTTTGTAAAATTGATCCAAAGATTCATATGATTTCACTTTTGAACCATAACGATGTTTGTACCTCTGTCGGTTTTTATTTATTCTGTCTTTTAACACATTTTCCCTCCTTTTTAATTTGAATTGAACTCTGTAATCTACCGTTGTAGGATTTGAATCCGTAGTCACCTGAAATAAAATAGTTTTGCAATTACAAAACAAGTAGATTTTTTTCCATAAAAATGATTTACCCGAAAGGTATTGTGAAATAAAGCATGAGAATAAAGATAAGACAATGCTCTAAAATCATTTGCTCACTATTAATTCGGTTGAACAGGTAATATTTTTTTATGATAAAAGGGAGGATAAGTTGTTTAACCATTCTCTGTTCTTATCCCTTTTTGTATAATTTCGAACATTAAAGGATGAACAAATGTGAAGATGATTTTAAAATATCCCTTTACATTAGACATGTTACTCAAAATACATTTTTTCGAATTCATTTCTTCTGCTGACCTAAAAAGTTACCTCAGGGGCCTATAAATAAATGTACAAATGTTTCATCTTCGTATCTCTACTGGCTACCTAGCGCCACCTCTAAAAAATCAACAGATAACGGTAGCACGGTGGTTTTAACAATTTTTTAGCATTTCTACATATTTTAACTTAAACAAATAAGGCCAAAGATATGATATCCAAAAAATCTTTTGTCAAAGTCTACTCTACAACCAGAACAGGTTAGTTAAAAAAAATGCTGAAAAATATTAAAAAACAGACATCGACAGCGCTAGGTACGATTCAAAGATAGCAAAGCATACTTTTGACACAGCAATCTAAATCGCATATTATAATTATAAAAATATGCAGAACACCTAAATTAATCTCCAAGCCATTCTCGTATGCATTTGAAATTTTTGTATGAAATAACAGGATCTCAAAAACGGCCTTTTTTAGAGGCCTGGTGCTAGGTAGCCAGTAGAGATAGAGAAATATTTTTTTTACATGTATTTCTAGGCCCCTAAAGTAACTTTTTAGGTCAGCAAAAGAATTAAATTCGAAAAAGTGTATTTTGAGTAACAGGTCTACTTAATATACATAGTTACAGACATAATGAGGGATTGTAAGCTTTGGAGAACACGCTTCCTGTTTTAAAACGGATTTTAAAATCATATAAAAATGTTATTGGATTTTTTTCCCAAAAGACATATTTTTTCTAAATCAGCGCCTTTTGTACTTTAGCTTAGTTTGACTTTTTGACTCTATACCTTTCAATTAGGTTACCAAAAAAATTTTCTACAAAATTTTAAAAGTACCTGAATATTTGGTCTTGAATAAGGGCTATTATTATCCATATCCTTCACCTCAATATTTTTACGGATAAAAGGATTGATTCTTTCAACATAGGGTATTGTTGTTTGTATTACAGGAGTTGTTGTCTGGGTAGTTGTTTGAGTTGTTGGCTGTGTAACTGTTGTAGTTGTTTGTTCTGTTGTAGTGGTTGTTTCAATGGCAGGAGCTGTACTTTGTAGGTAGGGAGTTGTACTTTCTACAAAAGGTGTACTTGTTGTTTCTTTAATATTTTGATGCTTTGTGAATACATGCCCATTATCATTTAATTTGATTTGTCCTTGTTTTTTCAATTTAGGTTCTATTTTTGATATTTCTTCGGAAAGTTTGTTTTTATTCATAACAACTACATCATCCTTGATCATATCATTTTTAATCTTGCTTTGCAAATTTACTCCAAAGTTACCATATTCAACAATTTCGGAGGTGCCTTGCTCAGGTTTCATTAGTTCCAAGAGTGACATTAACTTTTTAATTCCCTTTAGATGTTCGTCCCTGTCAAAACCAGGCGGAATGCGTGGGGGTAGGTTAAACATATTGTTTGTTTTTTGAATGGTTTGTTCTGTAGTATATATAGTTGAGAAAGTAGGTGGCATTGTTGTTGTAGATGTTGTAGTTGTAGTAGTAGTAGATGTTGTTGTAGTTGTAGTAGTAGTTGTTGTAGTTGTAGTAGTAGTAGTAGTTGTTGTAGTTGTAGTAGTAGAAGTTGTCATTGGTTTAAAGGACGTGGAAGCAGTTGATCTAAATATATGTTGTGGTACTGATGCCGGAGAGTCACTTTCTATCTCAAATCTGTCCCTATTCACAACATTTTTTCTTCGCGTGTCATAAATGTCTTTTAGTATGTTTCTGTGCTTGTTGTTCATCTAATTTTATATTTCCTTTTCATCTAAAGAGGGATTAAAAAAACTTCTGTAAGAAAATATTGTAAATAAAAAAAATGTCATAAAATTTTAAAATAATAATTGAAATTCAATTGTTTACAAATCATGTGAAATTGATAATTTTAATTTACTATAAACAAAGGAATAAAATTAAATTTTGATTGTGAAATCAAGTTTTGTCCTTACAGACTTAAAAGTTATTTAGTCGGAATAGATATTTGGTTTATTAATTTTTACCAAAATCATATTATACGAAAAACAGATATTTGAGCTTTAATTTCTGGGAAATAGATAATTTCTGATACAAAATTCTTAAAGCCATTGAAAAAAAAATTTTTGATTATTAATTTCTTTCAAATGTAAGTGTTCCTTTAAATAAAACACATTGTATTATTCTACTATTCTTTGAATTATAATCTCATTTAATTGAGTAAAGCTGAAATGAAAACATTCCTTTTGTTTGGATTTATCCGGAGATGACAAGAAATTTTTATTCTTCCAATTTGAATTTATGTCTGCGCGATCTGAAATAAAAAAGTTATTTGTAATTATAAAAATTATATTTGAAACTAGTAGTGTGTGAATAACAGTACTTGACCAATGATGCAGGAACAGATAACAGGAAAGTTAAGATAAATTATCAATCTTAGAATTTTGTTGATAAAAAAAATTATATAACTCTACAATTAATTAAAATCATTAATTTAGAAATAATACTTTTTAAAATACTAGTGGCTTCACCACTAGATGAATATGTGGACTACCAATTTCTCTTTTATATTTCTTATTTTATATATTGGGGTGGTTCTTTTTTTTTAGGGACGAAAGGAGGGGTTGTTGAACCTCCAAGAAACCTAAAACCTTTGTTTGAACAGAAGGTATATTCACAGAAAAGTGCGGATAGCGAGATCTTCAGCTCCTATGGATAGACAGATGGACAGTCAACTGCAAATTATTTATTACCTGGTATTGAAATAGATGTGCTTGTAGAGAATTGTAAATCTGGATAAATTTCACTTTTCATTATCTCCTTGGCCTTACCCCATAGAGGGTTCCCAGTAACAGGAGCCAGAGTAACAGAGCCCCATCTAATGTTTGGCTCTGTTGTTGTATCAAAATCAAATCCCTCACTAAATAGACTGTAGGGGGCACTTTTAGAATTATCATTTTGGATATGGAAGGGTGATTGTGTTGGCTTCTGTATAAATTGTTTTTGTTTCCAATTATTTGACATATCATGTGGTACTTTATTTGTAGCATGACTAGTTCCCACTCCTGCAGTTACTGTCATCTCTATCTTACCATTTTCTATACCAGTATTCCTCATATCATTCTCTGTTATAATAACATCATCATTATATTGAGGTGATAAAGTATGGCTAAGTCCAGACCAAGGCTTCAAATCACTAGATGTTGTCAACTCTTTCAATTCTTGATAATCATCATCATAAACATAAATATATTCATATTCATAATCCTCTGGTTCAGAAGCATGTTCATTTTTAGATAGACGCACTTCTTCCATGGAAGTTTTGACAGGTTTATTCAAATTATTATCTCCATAAAATCTGAAATACATTTATTTTGTTATTTAGACCATAATCCATTTTTATTAGCGCGGCTACCTTAAAACCCACATTCATCCTCAGTCTATTTGACCAAAAAGCATATTTTAAAAAACTTGGCTGTTCTGAATTTTACTTTACTTGTATTTATGTATTTTATTTCTGAGCTTAACCAGGATGTTATGCTATCTTTCTTGGTTAAAGAAATCTTGAAATCCTCGCAGTTTTTATAATGAAAATAAAATCCACACATCCCATTGATCACATCATATAATTAAAAGAATATGCAAAAATTACATCTTTTTATAAAATACAGAAATTATGGTAATTGAATTGATTTCTTATAGAAAGTCCAAATATTTTAATTTCTTTTAGAATTGGCCTATAGTTACTATTATGTACATGTGCATTGTGCTATTTTAATTCTGGTTGAAGTTTATAGGAATGATTAGACACGCAAATAATTCCAAATAAAAAAATATCCGAAAAATGACAATAAGATTTATACATATAAACATAATTACAAAGGTTTATTTTTAAACTAAAGTGGAAACTTTATTCTAAAATCGTTATTTCTTGTTTGATTGAAAGCAATTAAAAGCAGGTTTAATTCTTTACAAAAGTGGAAACTTTATTCTAAAATCTTTATTTCTTGTTTGAAATTGAAAATTATTAAAACATTTTGAAATACCTTTGAAGCCACTGTTCGGGTGAAATTTCATTTTGTCGTTTTGTTTTTCTGGCTGGATTAACTTGAAAGCTTCTCCTCTCAGCTTGCTGAGCATAATTTAATAAGCTCGCAAATGAATTCAATGTCTCGTTCTCATCCTCTAAAAAAACATACATATACTTTAATATAATTTTTAAGGTTTATGTTTTTGTTACATGTATGATTAATATTGTATGTAAACAGTTTTGATTTTTAAATGGTTCATGAAATAAAGAATAACAAATCTAATTTAAATGTTATATGATGCATATAAAATCTTTTAACCTACAAAAATAGTTTTCTTTTTATAAATTTAATAAAAATACTAACCATATTGATAGGAAATATCTCGTTTTCCTATTTTGGATCCATCAGAAGTTTCACCTCCATATCTATTTAAGAATATATTTATGTTAAATATTTTACTAAAGTCAAATTACTAAGAATATTTACAAATAATAATAAAAAAAATCAAATTGAAGAATAAAACAGTAAACCTAAAAGAATAGTTAGGCAAAGGTCTCCATGGTTGATCATCGATCTGTATACTATGTTCTGTATCTTGGTAAACACTCTGTACAGCTGGATTTGTTTTCCTTCTCCTAATATATCTTCTACCTGGTGTGTCACTACGGCGTGGGCTTGCACTTGAAGTAGAATAACTATTTCTATCTGAATACAAATCATCATACAGATTTAGAATATTTGGATTATAAGCCTGATATTGGCGTATTGGGCTGGGAGAAGGCGCTGCTACTGGCTTTTTTATTCTGTTTGATTCAAATGTGGATGATCTAATACTTGATTCTGATGAAGTGGGTATTGATTTGAATGTTGAGGAATATTTATCTGTTGAAGTTGAATATTCTTGTTGTTGAGATTCCAAATTGAAACCTGTCATAGAATAAACCAGTATTAAATTGTATAAAAACACCGTTATTCGGGAAAAAGAGATATATTCGGCTGCTTTTAAATGTCAACAGCTGAATTTTCTTGGTTCAAATTTCTCAAAAGCAAATATATTTAATACATTATTATTAAATGACTGAATTATTTTGTTGAGATTTTGCTACCAAGTGATCTACTTTATATCTCATTTATTTCCTCAGTTTTTTTGTAAGGCCCTGTGAGCCATCACACACATACAAATTTAAATTTAAATTTAATACAAATCTTCTGACCAATGAACACACTTTCGCTACTTATTTAATTTGTCATCCTTCTAGATATTTTAGAAATGCATAGATCACCTAAATTTTTAGACATAATATCTGAGAAGTCTTCTCTGAAAAACTTGTTCAAAGAGTCTCCTATGTTTTCAGTCCCCTTCTCAAATATCTTTCCTAAATCATCCTTGTTTATATGTCCTCTTGAAATGTTAAAAATTAAATAAAATGAGAAATTTTTTTTCAGGAAATTGGAACTAGGCAACAAAAGCTGCCCTGCCAGTAGTTGAATAAGTCGCAAACTAGCCCCACACTCTACTGTATAACAGGAGCAAAAATGCTGGGGCTTAAATCCATAAATCAAAGCTATGACAATATTTACTTAACACAGCTGCAAAAAAATTACAACCAGAATCAGCGATGAAAAAATTCCACAAACTGCAACCGCAGCTGAGAAAGTTAGAAATAAAATAAGAAAACAAAAAAAAGGATTCCTAGAATTTGTCTATTTCTCTCTTCTTCTTCCTCGAGATCAAAAGATTGATATTCTGAAAACAATTCTGTTTGTTTCATAGAAAAACTTTAGAACACATAAATATTTCTGTCTGTTTTTTACACTTTTAATTTTAAATTTAAATTTTGATTATTACTGAAAAATTTAATCAATTTCTAAAAAAAAGTTTTAAATAGGTATACAGAAAATGAAGTTTACAATATTAAAGAATGTGTTATAAAAAAGTTAAGGAAATTGGAGTGTCATCTGTAATTTTCTATATATATTTTTACATACTACTAGACACAAACTTACGACGCTACGTAATGTATAAACCCTGAATATAGAAAAACTTTGCTCATTTATTAATAAAACTAAACCCCGAACAAACATAATAGGCAAATCTGAATTTTCAAAATAGCAGCTTTATTATTCATTTAGGATGATTTTACAATAAATATGAAATGTAGATGCCTCCTTTGGTTACAAAATTCCACTGTTATTTTTTT
>LS050153.1:2072-12357 GCA_900241095.1 Acartia tonsa | reverse complement strand
GTGCAAAAAAACTTTTTTTTTTTTTTTTCAAAATTAAATTTAAAAATTTAAAATATTTTTTTATGGGGGGGGGGGCGTTAACTTCCCCCCCCCCCCACAAAAAAATATAATTATGTTGTATTAAAATTGTATGTATTCTATTATATAAAGTAGTAAGCTTTTTTGTCTGTGGCGAATGATTTTGTAACCATAGAACCAATATGGTTCTCCTTTACAGTGAAGCTTGTTATATGTCCCGGTATGGTTTTAGGCTATTTTATTCCTGTAAATAAGATGGGTTTGGTTTTAGGCTATTTTTCTGCCCTTATTATCCCATTAAATATAGATCCCCTAAATGCTAGGGGCGCAGCCGCTAGTATTTATAAGAATGTCAAAAATATTTTCCAGTATGGCTTCGAAACTGGCTTCGAAACTGATTAATATCTGCTGGATTAGAACTGGTTCTGAGCCACACTTAAAAACGCTGTATAGCATCGTATTACAGACATTTTTCCACGAATTTCGAAATTAAAAATCATAAAATGAATTCTAGTTTTGTAAACATAAATAAAGCTGTCTATATTACGATGCGATAAATAACTATTTCTATAATTTTCTCTATTAAATTTGTTCATGTTTGAGAATTAAAATACAATTTTTGTTCAGTAAAAGCGTGTTCTTTTAAGCTTAGAATACCTAACACTATCTGAAAGAGAAGCAACTTATAGTGCCTCTAAAAAAATGACGTCATACAATACAAATGACCAATGATAGGCCAGAATACATTTTAATTGACCAATGGTAAAATTTATACTAGCCTATCAATGGTTATTATTGTATGACGTCATTTAAAAGTAACAGGATCTCAGTTTGTCTGTCTGTCGGTCTACTGAAGGATCTCGATAATAACTGCTAAACCAATATACAATATAGCTTTGGAAGGTTTATTACTATTTTGGGGGAGGGTACCACAACCTTCCAAGAGAAAAATATGACCCCACTCCAAAAAAAATATTTGAAACTAAAATAAATTATAGGGATTGGTGTCGAACCCCCTACAACCTCAAGTGCCTTTAAAGGCCTCTAGGAGCAAAGCCGCTAGTATTTAAAATGTTATAATACCTATATGTGTTATGTAAGGTATAGCAAACAGGGAGGGAGAGGACAATATACTGTTTATTACACTAGTCCCCAAAGTATTATAATAACATTTTCTAAATTATTGGCTTTTCAACATTGGGGACTTTTTATTGATTGATTTATTAAGTTAAATGTTTAAAAGTTTCAACCACCGCACTTTTAGTAATCTAAAGAAGGGATGATTTTGTGTATAATCACTGGGGATGTACATCAATTTATCAGCCATTGTCTTATCCCTTTAGATCATAGTATACCAATTTTATGTGATTTTAACATAGTATCATAGACAGCTTTCCGCGGACATTATCCGTGATAGTAAGACTGAGAACCGGTTCTAATCCAGCGGATTGTAAGCAGATTTGTATACCAACTTATAAATTCTATGTGATTTTAACATTTTTGATGATAATATGAATTTTTAAAAAAAGTAATCAATTTTATTTTTATTTTAAAATTTATGAATTTTAAATATAAACTTTTTTGTTTAATAAATATTTTTGTTAAAGTTGTTTCTTAGCATCCATAAAGCAAAGACCTGAAATGGTAGGACAAACGAACAATAACACTCGTATAAACAAAATTATAAGTAAAGGACCACTCTCAACGTCACAAAAAATGGTTTTCGATATTATAAAGGGTGTGCAAAAAAATGCGGACATTTAAATTGCGCTGCTTGTGTTAATAGTAGAAAAATGTTACGCATATCGTTAGAACCGCTAAGAAGTCTATTTTTTTAAAATATAAGAACGTGCAACGTTTAGTTAGGGAGCTACGTGTTAAAATGTCTCAACTGACTTAAAACTTGACTTGCGAGTAAATTTTGGGACATTTTACCACCTAGCTCCTAGATTATTTGTAGCACAGGAACTGTTTTATTTCCAAAAAATTAGAGTTCATAGCGATTCTAACGGTATGCGTAACATTTTTCTACTATTATCACAAGCCGGGCAATTTGAATTTGAATCTACGCATTTTTTTTGCACACCCTTTATATTGACATTGATAAATATACGAGGACCTCTCTTTAAACAACATTTAAAATAATATATGATAATATTTAGAACATCAAAAAAGGAAAAGGAAATATTTTAAAATCTAAAGAAAATTGTTGAATAAATTAAAGTATAGGTGTTTTGTTTATAAATGTTTAAATAAAGGAGGGATATGTGTGAGCCTATTCATAAGCAAATCAATGAAAGAAAATGAACAATTTCCTAAAATTTGATACAACACTTTTGTACCCCACCCTCTCCCATCTCAGTATGTATGTGGTTTTACTGACATAATTTTGTTCAGCTAAAGTGCTTTTATAGGATTTGAAAAAAAAGATGAAAGATACATAATTTCAGGAAAGCTTTGTATTTGTCCTGGTCAGGTTTTTGTTTATTATTATGTTCAACAGAATATAGATGTAAATTTAATTTGATGACCCCCGGGCTCAATCTCCTTTAATGGTAAAACTGTAGTTAAGTTTTTACAATTATTTCCTCTAGCTACTAACTTTTTTAAAATTCAAAATCAGAAGGACGAAATAAAATTGATTGGAAAATGAAAGGAAAGTTTACATAATAATTGTTTTAGTAAGGTACGAATAATCTTTCAAACAATTATACTATTTCTTTCTGATTTGAAAAAAAAATACTTTTACTTCTAAGAAGGCACATGTCTAATTAGGTGTAGGTATAATGGCTTCTAAAACTAAGATTACTAAATCTTTTTACAGATATGTTTTAATAAACATATCCACATCTCTGCTTGAATAAGTTTGCATTCATTAAAAATAATTCTTAAGAGTTTGTTAATACTTGTGTGAATTTTTATGAATACACTTTTCATTTAAAAGGTTTTTTCATGTGGAAATATTTATGACTATTTTCACATTTTACACTGTTATGACTTTAACTTTCATTTTTTTTTTATAAAATAAAAGAAAATGAGGAGAAAATAGCGCAGCTACTATATATCCAGGGTCTGTTCGTTGATGAGCACATTTGTCTGGCTATCTGCATAAGGTTAAATTACATATATAGCATTTATTTATTAAATTTATTTATCAAAATTATCTAAATATGTAGTTTTTGGCGAAAATTACTGATTTAGATACAATTTCTCCTAGAGTTCTTTTTAAACGATAGCAAATCCTATTTTACTTGACCAATATTCAAAACTAAAACATTTGTTAACTTACAAAAATAAAAAATAAATATATTTTTCTCTAATACTTTGTATGTTACCAATTATATAATTATAATCCGTTTCAATAGGTAAAATATCATTAAAATGAAATGAATTTAATGCAAGAATGCGTGCATACTTCAATAGAGTTGCTCAAATATTACCAAATTTGATTATATATCTACTTATCTTTTTAAAAATCTATAAGCACTTTATTAGTATCAATGGTGCTTTAACTTAGACTTATCTTTTTGTCATATAGATACATTTAATTTTTATCTTTGTGACTTTTAATTTTGTCTGACTTGCTCTACTAATTATTTTTAAGATGAAATATATGTTGCCTTGATAATAGACTCACATACCTAAACTTTTCTGTTCTGATTCACATGACCCAACCTATACAATTCCCTACATAACCTACCCCCTCCCCATTTAAAAATATTAACCTTAACATTCCCTACGGACATTAACCTCCCCTTCACCCCCTCCCCCCAGAAAAATTCCCTATATTAACAGGTATGAAAAGTAAGAGAAAGATAAGGGAGTGTTTGCTATGAAACAATATGGGTAAATCTAGAATCTAAAATAAAACTCTAAAGTTTATTACTTGAAACCTACTCTAAAAGGGCCAAATTGAGGTAAGATTTCCGTAACACAATAAAGCTCAATCTAATTTAAAGAGTTTTTTCCCCATAATTTCTAGAATTTCAAAATATATTTTCGTTGCGTTCAAAATCTCCTGCAACCTGCAATGCTGCTGAAATATAGAATTTAGTGTTTAAAGGTCTATTTCTAAAGAATTTCTTTCACTGTGCTTCAAATCTGCCTCCCTGTCCCCTGAAACGATGCTAAAAGGTGGAATTTACTGTTGACAAGGAGTCATCCATCAAATATTTTAAATTATTTTTGTCATTGAGTTCCCTTTCCCTTTCTAAAATATTTTGTTTTGTTTGAAAATTCTAGTTGTATTTTAAGATTCAGTTATAAAATTTTCAATATTCAAAGAGTAGAGTGTAAATTAGATATAAATTATATATTTGGGCACAAGCTCTTAACTTTAGTGCTTTTAATGATAAGGTTTTACATGTCTATACCAAATAACAACTTTTAAACAACATTGGTTAACAGGTTATTACCTCTTATCTCTCATGAAGAGTAAATACCCCTAAAAGTATTTCATTCTTATTCTTAGGGGAGCAGCCACTAATGTTAAATAAAATAGACATGCATAGATTTGTTCATGCATTCAAAATAAATTACATAAAATATCACTTTTCGTGTTAACTCATAACATTTAATCAAGGAGAGGAAAGTATTATCCAGCAAATAATTGGTAAACTTAAATATCTTTAATTATTATCAAGCACTCTAGTAGTCAATATTATACTAAGTTATTTAAGTGTTGGTCTGTTGTTAATGACGTATCCTCTTTTTATTGTTAGGTTATTTCCATTCCATACTTGCCCTTTCAAATTTACATATTATTTCTTTTTTCACTTACTTTATTAAAAAACTTTATTCCATAATCTTTGCCAGTTTTGATAAACAAATAATTTTCCGATTGTGTATCACTGTCCCAGGTTGAAAGTTTTGGTGAGATTAAGAAAACATTCCATATAGATTATGTGCTTCCTATAGTAAGTTCAGAAAAAAAGGATGCGCAAATCATTTGAATAATTGAAATTTTATTGCTGCTTTTTTGGCATTTAAATCAAACATAAATCTATTCTTCTTGATCATTTATAAAGTCATCGATAAATTATTAGAAATCAGTATAGATAAAGGGTGTGCAAAAAAAATGCGGACTTTTTAAAAATTGAAATTGCGCGGCTTGTGTTAATAGTAGAAAAATGTTATACATATCGTTAGAACCGCTATGAACTCTATTTTCTGGAAATATAAGAACGGCTCCTGTGCTACATATAGTTAGGGAGTTACGTGTTAAAATGTCCCAACTGATGTAAAACTTGACTTGCAAGTAAATTTTAAAATTTTTGGAGCCTTCGGCTTAAAAAAATATTTCATCCCAATTTTTTTTCTTGGGGGGGGTAATGTATAACTAAAGATTAGAGAAGATATTTTGCAAAAAGAGATGTCTACATTTTTTAATTTCAAATTGCGCGGCTTGTGTTAATAGTATAAAAATGTTACGCATACCGTTAGAACCGCAAAGAAGTTTTTTTTTTGGAAATATAAGAACGATTCCTCTGCTACGTATAGTAACGTAAAATGTCCCAAAATTTACTCGCAAGTCAAGTTTTTGGCCAGTTGGGACATTTCAACACGTAGCTCCTAAATTATGTGTAGCACAGGAATCGTTTTTATATTTCCTAAAAATAGACTTTTTAGCGGTTTTAACGGTATGCGTAGTATTTTTCTACTATTAACACAAGCCGCGCAATTTCAATTTTAAAAATGTCCGAATTTTTTGCACACCTTTTATATAAAATGATATTTATTACTTGGCTACTAATGAACGATATCATCATTGTTTTTGTCCTTGAAAAAGTTTGAAAAAGGTCTGACAAGTCAAAACAAGTTTTTATACTATCTTGAAACATGTAACTTTAGCTTTAATTTTCTTCTATTTAGACAAGTATCAAAATTTTCGCAGTATCAAAGATTATTGTTATGCATACCCCCAACCCCCTTAAAAGTCTTGTAGCAAATTTGCTAGTTTTTTTTAACTGAAGTTAAAATTGACATAGCAGCAGAAGATACTATATTTAAGATCTTTTATTATGACGCGGGTATTTCTAATATTCGAACCTATCATCACGCCCGACCATGAGCTGTGTATGTACTACTTTTACTTTCAGCTTCGCTTGTTATGGTTGTATGGGATATTCTTTTTTATTTTGTTCAACAAATCTATAGTATAGATGTATACACAGATAACTACCTTCCTACCTTTTCTGATGACCTTTTTCGTCTGTTTCTAAGTTATTTTCTGCTACTTGGCTGTGTTTATATTCCCGATACCATTGGTTGATTTTCAAAGATCCAATTGAGAGTCAGTACAAGGTCATTGCGATAGGAAAATACAGTTATTTAACCCTTTCTCCGTCTAGTGTTTTACTTTAATGGTCGATCTATCAATTTATCATTCTATAAATCTGTTTTAACTCTACTTTTTTTTATACTTTCAGGGTTCCCCGGACAGATAAGGAGTTTACAAGAAACTTTGTCAATGTTTCAAATCTCATGTTCAGGAAATTTTGAGATAATTATCATTTGAATCCTTCTTTAAATAGGTTTTTGAATATTTTTAAAATTATAGACAATGGAGGAGGGTTAGTTTTTAGTGTATACGTTAGGTTATTTTTGATACAGACAGTCCCCGCAGGTTAGGGGCTATGCAAAAAAAAAACTACCATTCCCATCTCCCCAGACCCCGGCGCTCTTCTTATTTTTAATTTATTTCAAATTAGGGGTGCAGGGTGGTGGGGAGTTCTTAGCTCGCCAAGCACAAAGCCCCTATTTTTTAAAAAGATTAGTGTGGAATTTCAGAGAGCACCAGGACTTTCAATAAACAAGTAAAAATTGGTCAATATTTGTTGACAACAATCCTAATGACTTATTTACTTAAGTTAAGTTAGTTAATATTAAGTTTGCTGCTTATTAATATTTAAATAGCAAATCAACAACAGACAGACAGACAGATAGACAAATATTTAAGACTTGGAGATTATCTTCGATTCAAACAAAAATCTTATGATTTAGATCCAGGGAGGGAGGGTACTTTGAGCTTTTTATTACACTAGTCCACAAAGTCTTATAATAATAACGTTTTCGTATTCGTTGGCTTAACAACTTTGGGGACTTTGAATTTTGATTGGTTAATTCATTTAGTTGAGTGTCCGAACGTATCAACCACTAATTATAATCTACAGAGGCGCTAATTTTGTGTATCATAAATGGGAATGCACATCAATTCATCGGCCATTGTCCTATCCCTTTGGATCCCTGTTTAAAATCTCAAAATGAAAACCAGTTCCTATTTGGGATGGACAGAAATAACAGATTCCAACCAAAAGCAATCTTCTATCACAAATAATCTAGGTAAAAGTTTTGATAAAGAGTGGCGAAGCTGAAGCATATCTTTAATGTTTGTCATAAAGTCTTTTGAGGTTCCGTGATTTTTAAAGTTTATTCAAACTAGTGGGGGTTTAATTGTTTGCTTTAATATTTCTGCGTTCTACTTGGACAAATTAACTTTCATTTGAAGAGAAGCAACGCCCATTTATTTTTGTTCATTCATTAAAAATATCTTAATCTTGAAAAGCTGATAAAACAATTTTTTTGTCGGAAGCTCTTTATAGGCCTATAAAAAATGACATCATACAATACAAATGTCCCTGGAAGGTTTTTAACTATTTTGGGGGAGGGTACCACCACCCTCCCAAGAGAAATCACAAAAAATCGAAATTTTTTTACGTTCTCGATTTTAGAAAAACATTTAATTGCCACTAGACGCCTCTAGGGGCGTAGCCGCTAGTTTTCAATATACTTCTGAAATCAGAGAAATATATCCAGTGTTTAACAAAGTACTTTGTTTTGTACATAAAACAACTTATTTTAATCATTGTTTATTTTAGCAAATCTTATATATTAGTTTTTTTTTAGGAAATTTGGATTATGCTGGCTATCTGTTGGCTGAAGATTGGGGTAATACACACAGGTGGGTAGGAAAATAAAACCTAAGATAAGTACAATGCTCCCCAAATACTTTGGGTTAACTAAGGGTGGTCGTAGCATTCAGTTTGGGTTTAAATTAATTGAGATTAATTTTAAACTTTTTCACCTTATGTTTTAGTAAACTTGACATATTAACAATAGAAACAAAAATATACTACTAAGTTCATATTGTATGTATGTATATAGTTGACAGTTGTCAATAGCATACTTACTGAAAGTTTAAGTTAAACCTTTATTTTAGAGAACATTTTGAGAGTTTGGAGCAGACCTTTGAGTTTGATAAAGTTTCTATGAAAGTGCTATCTATCTATGACACCGATGAAGCTCCTGAACGATGTTTTCAGTTTAATACAAAGGTAAAGCTTTAAGATACTTAAGATAATGAGAAATATGGAATTAATTATTTAATTATTTATGGCAGACTAAACTTATTATGAAGTAGAAATAAATATTTAAAGAATAAAAAGTTTAAATTTGATTTTTATTTACTCCCAACTTTTTTAATGTAACATCAATTTAGAACACTATAATACAATTACAAGTTAAAGATCCACACACAGAAAATACATCAAAACTTATTTGTCTAAATAGATTGTAACATAGAAGAATAGGATGGTATGAAAACTCATAGCCAAATAACAATTGTTTTTAATTAAGATTAATCCAGTCTTAGGATTCTTGTCAAAAGTATTTGCCGCCCATCCAGAAGAAATTGCTTGGACAATCATGATAAAATGGTTAAACATAATTTAAATTAATGCAAATATTTGTCTATTAGTGAGAAGAAATTTAACAAATGAATTCATGGTTTAACTTCACTCAATAGCTATTGAATTTCTATTGGGTATTATTTAATTGCAATATTGAGTTTAAAATAAAAAAAAGACAAAAAGGTTTTTTTTGTATGAGTTATTTCATACTTTTTCTGCATAATTTGGACAACTGAACAGTAACATCATACAGTCCAACTGCTGACAAACCCAGCCAGAGCCCCAATGTACTACCAACATCAATAACAAACTCAAACAGCCCATAGACAAACACTTCCTCATGGACCTGTGCCTCATGGTTGAATGCAATGTACACTTTAACCTTGCCTGACGGTTTCTTCTCTTCCTCCCTTAAAGAGACAGTTGAGACTGTTGTCTTGCAGTAGTTCTTGCATTGTTTTTCTATGTCCATGTTTCTAAGGCTTCTGACCTCAAGAACATACTCATCCTTGAAATAGGGTAATACTTTGTTGGTGAACCATTTTCTGTAAGTTCCATTGCACTGGTTGTTCAGGCTCATCCAAGGTGGAATGCAACCAAGTGGAGTTCCAACAACTGTTTGAATCTTATCATCCACACACTTCTTAAAGTCATTCTTGCTTTCTCTACTTGGTTTCTTAGATATCTTGCACTTAGAAATCACTTCCAGGTCAACATCAAACATGACATCAGACATGCTTTCCACAATGATTGGAGTGCCTTTGTGGGAGGAGTAGTCCAGCGAATAGTGGCCTCTGAAATTTCTGTCCGTAATGAAAACTCTTGTTTGTTCTTGGTTTATTGGGGGATATATCAAAATTTCCTTATTCCCTTTGAAGTTTGTGAACTCTTTGCAAAAACCATACCGGGGAATAAAGACAATTTCTTCCGTCAACTTAGTTTTTTCATTTTCCCGTGCTGACTTGCTGACTCTTGCGGAAACTTCCTTAGCCTTATTAACATCATATACCATCAGTAAAACTTCTTCAAAAGTGAAATTGTTGCTGTGTCCCCATGATGTAACTCCACTAGTGTCGCCATTCAGAAGATCATTTTCTGTTTCATATCCCAATTGTTTCAGAGCCTTTCCTATTGACTGGCTCATTGGGCAAACAGTGATAAGTGGTAAATCAATATCTTTTATATTGGCTGAGAAAGTAGAATCAACTGTGGGCGGATCCATTAATTTGTTGATGGCTAGTCTCAACTGTATGCCACACATAATCATAGAGATAAGCAGAACTAGGAATCTGAATTTTGAGTCACCTAAACCCTCCATTATAATGGTTTTAAGCAAACTGTTTTCCAATTCAATATCCTTTTTTTCATAATTAGGTTTACAAATATTCAAGAAAGCTTTCCAATTATTAAATTATTTAAGTACATTACCATATTTGTTTAATGTTGTTGTACAAATACAAGAACTTTAACCCTTACAGATCGGGGGGGGGGGGGGGGGGGGGGGTTGCATGTGATTTTGTTTTTTGTTAGTTTGGGGGGCGGGGGGTTTTTGAGTTTTTAGTTTTTTTATTTATGGGGAA
>LS050149.1:0-11658 GCA_900241095.1 Acartia tonsa | reverse complement strand
AAAAATCAACATGTTTAAAATGGACGTACGGACATTCTGGTAACGATTATAGAGTTGCTACGCTTTCTAAGTCGTACCTAGCTACTACAGGAATCACCATGCAAAGTTTGAAATCGATAGGACAATTTTAACATGCCTAAATTAACCAATAAAAGCTAACTATCTCGGACGGACGTACGGACGGACGTACGGACCGACCCTAATTGTAAAAAAGCTTCGCTTTTAAAAATAAAATGTTAAATTCCTTGAATTGGTATCCGGTTTGCTCCTTGTTGCTCCTGCTCCGGTGCCCGAACTAAAAATAAAAACAATAGGATCATGGAAAGAAAACGAAGTAGCGGGTTTCGTCGTATTTTCCAGGTATAAGGTATAACCAACAAGCGAAATAAATCTAAAATAATATTTGGGGGCAAATGGAGATGTCGTCAATTTTACGATGTGTTGCCCCCCAACGACATCTGAAAGACACGTATAGGTTTCGTGATTTTTCCCCCGAATTAATTTCGTTATTGGTATAAGCTGCGTATTTTCACAGTAGCGTTGCTCCTATTTATAGCTCCGGTGGGGTGCTCTATTTGTTGTCATTCTCATTTTATTTTATCCTCAAATAATTTTTTACACCTTTGTGTCACTTACGTAATATGGAATACGTTAATAAAATACGTAAATTTTAGTATCATCCTTCAAATTCAGGTTGGATCACAGAATCTCTACCCTTTTGTAATATTTTCAACTTTGAAAATTTGGATAGGCTGATATACCCTTTAAACCCAAGGAGGGAGGGTATATGGGTACTCAAAGTTATATAACCACGTTACATATTATTTGTTAGCCCATAAACTTTGGGGACTTTAATTTAATTTTTTCCAAAATGCCTAAACTTTTAGTTTGTGAAAAATGTCCATACTTTCAATGTCATATTTTATTAAATTCAAGGGATACGGCTTCTACAAGAAAGTAGAAGGTATCTTAATATAAAATCCATAAAAATTAAGCTATTGAATTGATATATGGAAAGTAAGTATTCGATTGTTACTTGAAAATAGTTATATCGCATTGTATTATAGTCCGCGGTTAGTAAAATGAAACACAAAGAACAAAGGGAATGAATATAGAACGCGTGGATAATGTGACGGTATTTTTGTTGTCATTTCAGGTTGCTAATACAGTCCTCAGACATTGGTCAATACGATCATACATGGTCAAAGGAGTAGATTGGGTAAAGTCATAAGGGGGTTGGGTAACGTTATATTAGCCAGCTGTAAGAAACATTTAATCAGGGTATGCGAGAATCTCAATCCACGTATTCTATGTACATTACTGAGGTAAAGTGCTTTTATTCCTGTTATTCCATTCAAATATAACAACAGTAAAACAAATATTTAATATTATAAAACTTATTATAGTTTACATAAAATAGTCATTTATTAATATATATATAATATCAAATATGCATTTAAATATTAAGAAAATATTCATTTTTATACGTCGAGACGGAAAAAAGATATTTCTACGTGATTTTGCAAAATATAATTACACATTTTTATTGTGTTAAGTTATTATTAATTGCATAGTAATATTAAAATTATTTTTACACTAATCTAAAAATAAATTGAAGTTCATTAAACCCCAGCAAAAAAAATTACATTAAATATTAAAAATGTATTTTAGTAACTAATTTAACTCTTTGCGTAGTGAATGTTAGTCTGTCTGTTGGTTTGATAGATGGTCCGTAATTCTGTTGTTCTTCGTTCGTTTATAATTGAATGTTGACATATTTTATTAGAATTTAGAGGCCCAATTTTTTATATTTAAAAGAGTAGCATTTTTTTCGATGAGCTTTTTCTTTTTTCTAGGTGGCCCCCTCCCCCAAAATAGTAATAAACCTTCCGAAAAAAACTATGAGAAGCTTCACTGTGAAAAAACATATTAGTTCAGCGTTTGGCGAGATCTGTTGTTACACAGACAGACAGACACACATACATCCTGTTACTTTTATATTAGGATAACGTTTTGGACAAAATTATGTTTTACCTTAATGATTCTTAATGTTTTGTGACAAAAAATAGTCCTAATATTTATTTATCATAATAGATTGACCGAGTAAAGTTATTTTTATCATTTGTCTACCAGGTTAAATGTATTTTGCTGTTAATTTGGCATTGCTACAAAAGACCTACCCCAACAAAAATACCTATTCTACAAAAAACCTACACCTACAAAGGACCTACACCTACAAAAGACCTACACCTACAAAATACCTACAACTACAAAAGGGTCGATTTTTTTAAGCAAGGTTGTATCAGGTTCGAGACCATGTAGCCAACACAGACTTTGGACAGACGGAATTTCATAATTCAGCCTGTGGACAAAGTTATTCAATAAATAATAAATTTCGGTTTTGAATTTTATGCCTGTGTTTTATCGCCATATTGGATACCTTTAAAATTCGAAGATTTTTTTCCCAAAATTGGAAGATTTTTATGTAATTATTTCTTTATATTGTTACAAAAATAATAACTTTCTGCTTATTCAACAAATGTCTCGTAATTGTGTCGTTTATAATCTAATTATAAAATTCATATCATTAATTTGATAAATACCGATAGACCATTTGCAGCATTAGACCTTTTTGCAATTCGATTTTTTTGTGGGGGTAGGTCTTTTGTAGATGTAGGTTCTTTGTAGATTAGGTCTTTTGTAAGTAGGTCTTTTGTAAAGTAGGTCTTTTGTATCAACGACGTTAATTTTAGCAGGAATAAGGTATGGCCAACAAGCGAAATAAATCTAAAATAATATTTGAGGGGCAGATAGAAAGGTTGTCAATTTCACTAAGTTTTGCCCCCTAACGACAGCTGAAAATCACGTATAGGTTTCGTGATTTTTTTCGATTTATTTTCTCGGCTGCTACTTCTGATAACCATTAGGCAAACTTTGGCCCTCCAAGATGAGAATTCTCTGAAATATAATTTTCTTGGCTGCTGTTTAAAATAGATGTCTGAAATTTCTTGTAAAGAATTCCAGGGCAAATTTTATTTCAATAGATAGATTAACCAGAGAAAATTGAAATATGATCAATTCGATTAAAATTTTATATTGTACAAAAATTTGAAATAATTATTTGAGATTAAACTGTATAGTTTATGTTGTTCATATTTTCCTCAATAATAATGTGATCATCAATCTTTGACAAAATATTGTTCGTAGTGTTACAATAATATGTATATTTTAACAAAAGCACAAAAAATGTAAGCTAAACCTCCCCATTTATTTTTTACAAACCCACTGTTCAATGCTCAAGAGGCACTTTGAGGAAAAGCACCTAAAATTATTTTATAAATGAAGAAGGAAGAAAAAATGTTTGGAGTAATAACAATTTTTGGAAACTATTTTTCTGAAAATTGTTAAAAAAAAACCTTATAGGAAAAAATAGATTTTGTTTATCTTTGAATTTGTAAAAATTAACTGCTTTATATGGCCACCTTTTAAAACTATTTTTACTCAAAACTTTAAAGAATGTAAAAATTAATTAGTTCTAGGTCTTTATTGAAGTCAAGCTATGCTAACGAATTTTGAACAGTAAAAACAATTTTAACCTAAAATTGTCCTTCTCTATCAATTTGAGTTAAAAGTTGAAAATAACTTTAAACTACATATTGGCCTTGCTGTGTAAACAGGGAAAAATTCATCATTAATAGCGAAGCAATAAATTGACAAGTTTTACTTAAATAGGTAAGAATATAAAAGAGAGAATTATAAATGATAACACAACTTGTAAACTTTTTTCTGCTATTTTTAGCATTTTTATCCTTAGTTCATTTTAAAAGTATTAGCGGCTGTGCCCCTAGCATCTAGGGGCTCTATTTTCGAAAAATAGCATATCAATATCAAGACTTTTTTATAGAAATAAAATAGACTAAAACCATCTCAGTTCCAATTAAGATGTATAAAATGGGAGTTTAAAAAATATGTGTCTTTGCATTTTAAATCCTTTGATAGGATATTCCATCCCCATGAAATTGTCAGTATTTTAAGTAATGGAAAATTGTATACCTATCTTCAAGTGAGGGTGAAGGGATCCTACGGCTGATATAATTTCTCATTAAGTTATATTCTGACAATGTCATGGAGTTGGAGTGTATTTTCTAACCCTCAACCCTATGATTTATGAGAGAGTAGAATTATAAAATATCCATAAAAACAATCATAAGATTTTTCGGCTGTTCCTGATACTAGGGGCGTATCCGCAAGTAACAAATAACAAATGATTTAATAAACAGTTATTAGTCAGGGATCTAAAGGGATAAGACCATACAACCCAATGATGATACACAAAACTACTCCTTCTGTAGATTACAATCAGTGGTTGAAACATTTAAACACTCAACATAATTAACCAACCAATCAAAATTCACTAAAGTCCCAAAAGTGTGGGTACTAGTGTAATAAACAGCCTATTGTGGCCTGTCTCTCAGGTTATTAGTAGCTCGTAATAAATTGTTTATGGAAAATCACGAAACCTTGTAAGGTAAAGTACCTTTACGTTGTTGCCCAAGTTTTAGAGTAGCTACTTTAAAAATCCGTTGATAGTACAATCAATTTTTAAAAATTTGTAAAATATTGTGTATTGATTTTGTTAAAATAAAAGAACACGACAACCTAAAGTAACATGATATCTAACCTAAGATTTTTAACAGGAAGGACACAGTCCAACAAAACGTTATTTTTTCCAAATAATATCACAACAACAAATAGTTAACACTATTTTTTTTGGCTTAAATTGCTTCTATATATGTATTGTATCCAACTAAATTAACGATAGACAGACCGACCCTAGATGTAAAATTATAACAAATTATAGATAATGCTCGCTTTATTTGAAATAATTACTGGCCCCGAAAGTAAAATTACATGCAGTTAAACTCAATATTGAAATTTGATAAATAGAATATATCAGGCCTCGGCAGCCGCGCCTCTGTCAGGCATAAGTCTTAAATTGAAACCAGCTTGTGTGCAAAAAAAAATCCGAAAAGATGGATTGTCTGTTTGGGAACGGGTTTAGGCATCCAGCTGAATTTTAAAGTTATAATATGACGATTTGACTGAGGCTTTCACGCGGCTGACGCGCGGCTGCCCTGCAGGTGCCAAGCCCTGGAATAGTTTTTCACTGGGGATTACTCAGGGAGGATAGAGGATATTACTATAATCGTTAAGATAATCTCCAACCATTTCTTCGCCCTTGTTATTTCCCTGCTTTCTCATAGGAATAGTTTAAAACAAAAAAGTTTGCGAGAAAGATTGATTAATTAATTATCCATTGACATTTCCCTGAAACCCTGAGAAATAATTTACATTTACGCGTAAATAGGTGTTTTTGATTCATCAGCAGTTTTTAACTTCACAAAAATTTTATGAAAAAAGCATTTGTAGATTTAATAAAAAAGGCCGACTAGGAGCTTTCACATAAGGTACATTGCAAACCCCTCCCCCACTTTGTCTGAAATAAATTTAAAATAAAAATGTATTTAAAAAACGTCATGGGATCTATAAGAAGGCTTCCTGTAAAGGAAAGTCACTTCGGACAACCTGGGCGATTGACTTTATCTTTTGGTACAGACAGATAGCTATCATATTACTTTTGTAACTCTTTGCTATTGTGAAATTTGCAGATGCGTTCTTTTATCGGATTGGTACTTCTGATTAAAGCCAATTTTAAACAAACTTACTATTGTCATTTTTCCCTGAAAAAATCTAAACTAAAAAATGTCAAAAAATAAAAAGATTATCCTACATTTTCCAGTTTCAAAACAAAAATAATATTGTGTTTTTTTTTAAATTTAGATCTATTTTTAAAAATATTTCTTTTTATGTTAAGTGTTTTTGATTGAATATTTTGTATGCAATAATACGAAATCTCTACAAAAGGTAAGTTCCTCTTTTTAAAACTTGTTAAAATATAAAAAATTGCATTTTAAAAAATAGTAAGGTTGGTTGTATATAAGTCTATTAGAATAAAATGGGTTTCCCTCTTAACTATGTATATGATTTTATCAATGATCACGATTGTATTTATATAATTTCCTTGGTTTTTTTTTATTCTCAACAATAACATATTTAAGTATATAGTCGAATGGGAATTCAGTGTTAAAGAAAGTGCAACGAAAACTTTTTTTTCAGGTTGGACATATGCTCAAAAAAAAATTTTTTTTTTGGGGGGGGATGCGGGGTGGTAGTTAAGGCGGTGAATAAAACAGTTACTTATTCATCTATTAATATTCATATTTTATTTTATGCAAGATTCATTCAAATATATTGTCTAGACATTGTGTGATAAAATTTACTTTAAATCAATTATTTCAATTTTACAGATAAAATGTTTGAATTATCGGTGCATATTGCACCAAACTAAATTTCTAAATTTTAAGTAGTATTTTTTCGCTAAAATCTCGCTAATTATTAAACCGAGTTTTCTATTTAAGAGAAGGCCGGCACAACATCAATAACAGCTGTAACAAGCAAATCAATCTATCTACTAGATTTAAAAATAGAGGAGGAAGGGGTTAAATAACTGTATGTTCCATCCCGAGGACCCTGTGTCGTCTTTTAATTGGGTCTTCGATAATCAATGAATAGTGTAGGGAATATTAATTCAGCCAAGTCAAAAGAGCAGAAAGCAATTTGCTAGCAGACGAAAAAGGTCCTTGAAAAAGGGATCCAGGTAGTTTTCTGGTTATAAATCTATACTATAAATTTATTATCTATCTAAAATTCACCAAATAACTATTATAACTTATGCAGGGTGAATTTTAACCTAACATAAACGAAATACTTACTATCTCCCCCTCCCCCTGCATTTATTTTTTGTTTTTTTAATAAGGAGGATGCTATCCTAATTTACATGAAGGTTTATTTTGTTCATCATAATAGGAGACGTTTTGCTAATGTATCATCTTATTCTTTATATAATTTATTTGAATGGGGGTGCACATCAATTTATCGTCCATTGTCTTATCCCTTGAGATCTCTGACTCTAACATAACATCTACAACTAGTGATTAACCTGTTTTAAGCTTCATTGTCCACTCTTCTGTGTTTCCGTACTTTATGAGGGCTAATTATGTTAATTATAAATAGGAATCAAATGGGCTGTTTATTACTCTGGTTCCCAAAGTTTTATAACGTTTTCTTATTCGTTAACTTGACAACTTTGGGGACTCCAGTGAATTTTTTTAAATTGGTTCATTATAAGTATTATGTGTTTTACCAATGTAATCTACAAAATGGGTAATTTTGTGTTTTATCATTGGGGACTTACATCAATTTATCGTCCATTTTCTTATCCCTTTAGATCCCTAGCTTTACCTGCTTTAGGCTTCATTGTCCACTCTTCTGTGTTTCCGTAATTTTTTCATCATTTCTTTTAGCAATTCTGTAAATATATTAAAACATGTTTAAAAGAATAAACAAGGATGACAACATCCATTAAAGTGAAACTATACAGTTGTATGCAATCGAACAGTAACGCTTGTAGAGTGTCAGCACTTAAAAAGAATATAAATTTTTTGTAAGTAAAATTTTCAAAATATAGGATACTACCTAAGGCCATACTTACATTTTTAGTACTTGATTATAGAAATGCTTTGCTTACATTGAACCTTGTTTTCCTTTAAAATCGATAGGACAATTTTGACATATCTAAATTATTTGACGATAAAAGCAAAAGCATCAATGACATAAGATTTATACAAAAGAATTAGATGATTTTAAAAATATTTTAGGAGATTTTTTTAACAAAATAATTCAATTATCATTGTATATCATGTTTTCCTTTTCTAAAAACAATTTATCTTTTTTATATCTGAAGCAAAAGATCTCGGAAAATGAAAATATATGAACTTTGCTACTTATATTTGTTGTTTTCTTGATTTCTAGTACAAATAAGCTGAAACAAAAAAAGTTTAAAATAAAGCATAATTTTGTAGACATAATTCTGAAAAATTGCTAAATGTCCACTCAAGAGTAGATGCTTAACATCTCAATCTTCTTAAACTAGATCTATTCAAATTACTGGAAATTTCCAGGGAGAAGGGGTATACATATTTTTTAGTTTTGAATTTTTATTTATATTTATATTATAGATTTATAGAAAGAAATACTACATTATATCTAAGTTAGTTTTAATTCATAGAATGACTAAATTTAGAGTATATTTAAATTTGGATTTAAAAGGTAGTAAATGAAATAAAACTAATTTTAAACAAACATACAAACATTTTAGAGACCGCTTTTTTAATGGACTAAAAATTGGTATTAAAAAAGCGAAGCTCTGAAATGGTAGGACAAATGAATATTAAAACTTGTAATGTGTCAGAACTGAAAAAGTAGAATATTGATGCATAAGTCTAAACGAAATTGTAAGTAAATTTAATGGAAACTTCTTAAAAACAAGAATTGTACTTTGTGGTAATAGGAATTAGTAATCTAAAAATCAGATGAATAGGATAATTATAAAATTTATTATAAAAAAGTAATAAATCTGCATGTTTTGAATTGACGTACTGGCTTTCTGGTAACGATTATATAGTTGCTACGTTTCCTAATTCGTACCTAATTGTTATAGGAATCATCATGCATAGTTTGGAATCGATAGTACAATTGTAACCTGTTTAGATTAACAAAAAGAGCTAACTGTCCGTGACGGACGGACGGAGATCAGACCGACTCTAATTATAGAAAAGCTTTGAAAATTTAATTAATTAATTTTCCCTTTCTGATGTTTAATAATTTACACACCTACACCATCATTTAAATATGCAGTGTCATGATACAAGGAAAATACAGATTTAATGATAATTTTAATTTCCAATAATATTGTCTTTGGTAGCTTACCATTTTAAGTGGTTATTTACAGGGATCTAAAGGGATAAGACAATGGCCGATGAATTGATATACATCCCTAATGTTGTTATGCACAATTACCCCTTCTGTAGTAGCGTAAAATAAGTAGTTGAAACGTTTGAACACTCAATTTAATCACAATTCATTAAAGTCTCCAAAGTTGTTAAAGGGTATGAGAAGCTAATATGGTTCTTGTAGGATCTATTTAGAAGCTTTAGCCTAATAAAATAACATTAACCACTTACATTTTTGTAATCCTATATGTTTTTTTATAGAAAAATGAATAGATTTTCTTTTTAGCACCAATATTCCAATAAGAATATGGGTGCTCAAGGAAGCGTTGTTCAACAAATAATTTTCTTGATTTAGGATGAAAATTAAAAATCAAGGTTAAAGAGACTGTACACTAAAAAAACGGCTATTTAATAGGCCAATTTCTATTCAGTTTCCTTCATTAGATATATAGGAGATAGATTTTTAATATTTTTACTTTGGATATAGACTTATGGTGCTAATAGACGTTTTTAAAACATAATTTTCTCACTTTGCAGAAGAAAAAAAAAATATTTTACAGAACATATACACTATATAATCGTCTACAGATTTATATCTCTATTATAAATTTTAGCATAACTGGGATATATTTTATAAAAAAAAATTTGAACTTAAAAAAAATATAGTGAATACATTTGACATGATTTTGCTATTTCTTCATGATTTTAACAGTAATCATATGTTTTTTACTTTTATATATGTTGAAAAAAAATCTTTTCAAACTCTGTTTGATATAACAGATGATTGCAGAGTTAACAACAACTTATTTCAAATGCACGGGAAACAAAATGGTATTAAAGATAAATATTTTAATGGTCTAAGTACATATTTCATGTAAAAAAAAAAAAAAATATAATGTAATCTTAAACTCAATCCTTCATAATTTGACAACTCTTTTTTATGAATACCCATCGTACAATATAAAATTTAGTGCAATACAGAATAACTAAAAAACTCTCTTTTGCAATATTTTAGGGTTATTGCATTATTTCAATTTCTTAAAAGAAAGCCCATATCATACCAAATGGCATCTGCAACAGAAGTTTTCTTTATTTTTTGTTTAAAAGTAATAATTTTATATTTTTCCTGTTATTTCACTGACAAAAAATAAAAGAGAAATAGTCAAAAAAAATGTTTTATAGATTTTTCTTAAAAATCAAATTAGGAGGCTAAACTAGAAAAATACTTTTAACTGCTGATTATATTAACCCCTTCTAAATCACTGTTAAGTTGGAAATTAGCTACTGAAACACTTTAAGACAACAAATAAGAAAATGACCTCAAGGCTGAAATGTTAAATGCAGTTTGTACAATAAGATCTCAAAAGTAAATTTTAATTGGTTTTGCTCCTAAACCGTATGTGATAGAGTAAGTCAAACGTATTAAAAACTAGGATGACACCATCTGTAAGTTGCGAAGCACAAAAAATCATAGAAGGAAATGCTAACAATGTGATTTAAATAGCAAAAGTTGAGTGGTCTTAAATTATTAATAAATCAATTGCAAAACTTACGAAACCTTTCACAAGTATTCTTATACATAATCTACATATATCATTGTAGCTTAAGTTACTAAGTAAATTATATAATGGATGTATGTAATGTAGTACAGTAAATTTCAGCTGTCTATCTTGAATAGCAGCCAAGAGAATCACATTTCCTGCATAGCTTTTCAGATTGGCGGACATGCAAAGTTAATTATAGAGTAGCATCGCGACTAAGACACACATTAATATTCTCTTAGCATTTATGACTCAACTCCCAAAAGTACAAAAAGTACAAACAATGATAGTTATGCATTGACAAATCATATTTGAATTTTAGGTAATAATATCCATAATTTAATGACCTAGCCTTTATTCAATTATTTATTTACTGTGGCTCGTTGTCGGGAAGGTTTTAGATTTGAATATAAGCCAGACACCGCGTCTTACCCAAAGACGTTAAAAATTGTTCTTTATGCTGCTATGTCAGGTGCGCGATTTGAATAGTTATAGTGGGGACAATGCCTTGGCCAAAAACGGGCGCAACTCATTGCCATGTACATTTAGGACTTTCAGACAAATGGTTCGCTCTCAAAGGGTCGGTTGTCTGAATAACCATATAACCATGCACACAATTGAGCAAGTTTTAGTTCAGAGATCTAAAATAAGATCTCATGCTGTATCCAAGGCTACTCGAGTATTTTATCCGGGAAACAAAAAATAATTCTAGATTCAACCGGTTTTTAAATGTTCACCAAATATATAGAGATAAAATTCCAGTAAGGCTTCGAAACCAATTAATATCCGCTGTATTAGAACCAGTTCTCAGCCATTCTGAAAAATAATGTACATATAGCATCGTATTTCAATGAACATTAAATAAAAATCATAAAATTAAAACCAGTTTTGTTAGTCTGGGACTTTCAGGCCTCGTGGCTCACTCAGCTGGTTTTAATCTTTTATTTTTTATTTAATATCCGCGGAAATCTGTCTATAATACGATGTGATAAATAACTATTTTCAAACCTATTTTGTCACAACTAAGATTTTTAAAAGCGAAGCTTTTCTGTAATTAGGGTCGGTCCGTCCGTAACGGATAGCTTTTTTCGTTAATTTAGGCATGTTAGAATTGTCCTATCGATTTAAAATTTTGCATGGTGATTCCTTTAGTAGTTAGGTACGATTTAGAAAGCGTAGCAACTCTATAATCATTACCAAAATTT
>LS050140.1:28944-39598 GCA_900241095.1 Acartia tonsa | reverse complement strand
CCGGGGTAAAATTTTTTTGGGGGGGTAAAAAAAATTTTTGGCGCGCCATTTTATCCCCCTCCCCAAACACAAATTACCCCCCCCCCCTCAAAAATTTTACCTCCCCCCCCACCTAAAATAAAAAGCTTGGACGCCCCTGCAATGACTCCATGTATTATAATGCATATTATAATAACAATTCTTAAAATATGCTTTAGATGTACAAAAACTATTACAATTTAATTCAATGATAAAACAAAATGTAACAAATAATTTAATAGGAAATGTATATCCCGTTTTAATGTGTTGTTTTGTAATGGTCAAATGCCTATATAATAGATAGATACAAGGAAATATTAATGTAAGGACAAAAAAATGGTTTAAACTATTACTTAATTAGAATAGCTATCTAACCCATGATATTGAATTCTTAAATATTTAGAGAGAGAGGGGACAATGGGCTGTTTATGTATTACACTATTTACTTTTTCTTGTTCGTTGGCTTAACAACTTTGGGGACTTTTTACTGAACTTTGATTTATTAAGTTGAGTGTTCAAACGTTTTAACCATTAATTTTAAACTATTGTCAATTAAGTGTGTCATCATTAGAGTTGTACATCACTTTATCGGTCATTGTCTTATCCCTTTAGATTCATGTTAACAAAAATGTATGAACATTAACAAAATATGTAGCTCTTGCCCATTTACAGAATATGTGTGAGGCGAATTTTAATTTCTTTTTAATTAGATTCTCGAGCTATTTCTATTTCTATTTGGTTAACAAAATTATAGGATCAGGTTTATTTTAAAACATACGGCCTTTGGTAATTTTAGCCTAAAACATGAAGCACGCCTGATTTCAAAATAGAGCCTTTTATTATACATATGAGGTCGGTCAGTCCGTATGTCCGTCCGTCTGGCTGTCTAATGATTGACTTTCACTTTTATGGATTTGGTTATAATTGCATGTTTTATTTAGCATTTTCTTTCTCTAAAAAGTCTTTATGCGCACAGAACCCCCCCCGGGCCCCCCCCCCTCCCCCATTATTAGTATCCAAGAGGTATTTTCACTAAAAAAAATAAAAAGTGTATCTTAAATAGCATCCAAGAAAAACCACGTTACCTCCATAGCGTTATGGACGGACGGACGGACGGACGGACGGACAGACAAGCTTCGCTGGTCAAAACGTACTCTAATTTAGATTATGCTACGTACTTTTAAGAGACTAAGGCCCCAATTTCCTAAAATGATCTAGATCTGTCTAGTGCATATAACGAAATTGTTATTTAGCGCGTAGCTATCATTCAATTATATACTTTTATTGGCAGAACGTCAATCATATACATATTATCAAATTTAAAAGTAGTGAAAAAATCATAGTGTTAATAGATTTATTACAATCCTTATACAAAAATAACAGCATGTCTGTCTGTGTGTCTTTGTGTCTGTACCGAAGGATCTCGCTAACCATTAAACCGATATTATTATCCGTTACACTTACACTACGGGTGTAGCCTTTATTAAATGTAAAAAAGACACACATAAACTTAGATAATATATAATTTAATGTATAAGTTAAGTGTAAATGTCAAATCGAATATAGCAAATAATGATTTTAAGAGTAGGTTAAGAAATACTTGATTAACTTTTAATATTTTTGAAAACGCATAACTTAATTGTCCTGGATTTTAGCATCCTTGTTTTTTCTACATATTCTATTTTGCAGATATGTATCTAAGTGCATAATAAGCAAATAGAAACATATACACATAAATAAATACGAAATGTAGAAATTAATTGGCTTGTTTTATTTTATGTAAATCCAATTTTATATAAACGAGTTATATAGCTATTTTATAATAAATCCTCATATAAAAACAAAGGTATGTGTACCTGTCTATAAGTTTTGAATGAATTTGACTATGAAAATAGGTGTTTTTATTTTTAAAATGTATTCAGTTATGGGCAACCTAACTTTCTGCTGAAAATAAGCTTTTAATTTGACTTCTAGACGACGTACTTTGATTTCTATATTTATTGCATGACGTGTTTAAAACTTACAATATATTCCTATGCATAAAATGTCATTTTAAAATGCCTATAATTTTTTTGTTATTGGAGCTGCAGGCTTCAAACTTTGGGTATTGGGTCTACTTGTGACAGTCTTTCAGCAGTACGAGAGGTGTATTTCTTGCAGGCTTCTTTTCACTTGTTTTCCATTTAAAAAAAAAAAAAAACATTTTATGGTACGTTTTTAGGAGGATGAATGCTTAATATTTTTAGTTTCCATTTTTCTAAAGTGGATAAAAATCCAAATTGTTTTTAATAGACATTGATGTTTGTAATGTTTTAAGTTGCTGAGGAGGTGACCAGTGGATGTGGCGGCATTCTTCATGGCATGGTAAGCAACATATTCATCAACTAGCGGCTTCGTTCCTAGAGTACTTTAGGGACACTTGAGGGGGGAGAGGGGTTAACATCACCCTCCCATTTAGATTATGGTTTCAAAAAGATAAAGAAAAGTTTTGAGAAGAAGAAAGTAATTTTTTATCAGGGGCGGGTTGTTGATTTTTTCTTCTAAATTAGTTAAAAACCTCCACGGAACTGATAAGAGAATTACCTATAAAGAGTAGACAGACAGGAAGACATCCTTTTACTTTTATATAGGGATTAAGAAATAGGATTCAAATTAGATATTAGATAAAAGTTAGTGGGCTTTAAGTCAAATCAAATGACTTATAGTTAAATTCCTCAGAAGGCCCTAGGTACATTAAAATTGAATTATTTTCCCTTACGTTTTTGACTAATATCTGCGAATTAACGAACAAAATTAAATATGTAATGAATGTTTTTTAGGAAGGAAATATAACCTCCCCAAGAGATGTCGGCTCCACCAAATATCCCAACTCTGCTGAATGTGTTTGGGAAATTAGGTTTGGTTTTATGAATTGATATAGGACATTAGGTATTATGAAATTTGCTTTATATGTTTAATAGAAGCTGAGAAAATACATTTTACCCTTTAGCCTTACAGACATACATTGTTATAGTATCACATGAAGAACTATATGCCATTTAGGCATGTATATCTATAGTATACCTAACTTTATGTTTCCCCCTATCTTCAAGGTTTATTTATTAGGTCAGAACCTGGATATTCTATTGGCTTCAACTTTCTGGACAGATTTGATCTAGAGCAATCTCAGGGTAAGATTCCACTTGATAGTCGAAATAAGTATCTTTTACAATTGATATTATATGTTTTTTTTTGTGCTAGAACCCCTCTCCTTTTTTTAAATGATCAGGGAGGGGATAGTTTTTTGGGGGGCCCTGGCCTTGCGGGGTCAATACATACGTTGTTTTTAACCTGCAGGGCTACCCAGTTTCCATTTTACACCAACCTAACCTGACCTAATTAATGTAATAAACACGAAACAACAAAAAATGGACTGAAAAATCACCGATTCAATTGAGATTTGTTTCAAACAGCAGATTTGATAATATATATTTTTAAGGATGTGTCAATGATTATATTCGAATTCAACACTGGCAACAAACCACAGAACAGTAAGTTACCGTTTTTACGTTTTTATTACCTATGAAATTTAAAGCTTCAAATAATATGCAAAAGTGTACCTTCTGCTACTATAACAAACACTTGACATTAACAATGATAATTTAAGGGATTGGGTTTTTTCATAAATGCGGTAAAGGGTGTGGATGTGGGATATCGTTATTTTAGCCCTCTGCGAGCTTCACTTTATTAGATAACATAGAGGTGTAACACCCAAGTAATACATCCATTCTTTTTCAAATCAATTTAAAGGTTAGTTACAATTTGGTTTTTTGTAGATGGGTAGATAGATCGGGGCTACTCTGTGGCCGTAGACTGCCAACTAACCTTACTGTACCAAGTAACCTGGCCAGGTAGGATTATAATGAAATAAATTTTCTACTATATTTATAGAACTAGCGGCTACACACCTAGAGGCCTCTAGGAGAAAATGAGGGGGGGGGAAGATTTCGACATCCGATTTTTTTAAATTTTATATCTATTAGGCGGTTAGCGAGATCCTTCGGTACAGACAGTCACACAGACGTAATTTAATCGCCACTACCATCTTGGGGCTATTTATTCAAAGGAACATAGAGATGATGGAACAAAGCTTAAACCCATATATAAACAAATTACTTTAAAGCCTTTAAAAAACAATCGGCGCAGTGGTTATTGAGATCTTTTTTCACATACAAAAAACGTATTAAGTGTACTTTATATCATTAAATTACAAATTATTTAACTATATTATCACATTTTTTTCTATTTAGAGTAATTTTTCACAGTAATTCTGCAACCAATGGAGATGGTTTTAAGTAAGTTAATTATTTTCATTTCATTACAAAATATTTAACCTTTGAACGATTTCTGAGAATATTCGTTTGATTTGCAGATATTTAACTAAACCAAATTTTGAATATTTGATTTTACTTAGTTGGAATCTAAAACATTTTTATTTCAAATTTACATATATTGAAGATTGTTCTAGCAACTTAGAACATTATTCTTATTAATTTCGGCATCTCAGTTATAAAAAATGGTTTAAATCTTTTAATTGTACATTTTTATATTCGTGGAAAGCTGTTTATGATACGAGGCGATTAATAACTGATGGATTAGAAACAGTTCTCATCCATACGGAAAAATCATGTAGAGCACAGACAATTTTCCAGACAATTTTCCACTAATATTAAAATAAAAATCATAAAATTAATACCAGTTTTGCTAGCCTGCTTCGGCCCCTCGGACCTAACAAAATTGGTTTTAATCTGTTCCTATTTTTTCATTTTTATATCCACGGAAAGCTGTCTATAATACGATACAATAAATAACTATTAACTTGAAAAAAAAGTTAAGAAGGAACCTAGGGAATGTACAAAAATAGCTTTTAAGCATTGATCTCATTGATAAAGTTTGAACTGCAAATACAAGAATCCATACTAGATTCCATACTACATATGTTTCAATTTAGTTTTCTGCGCTTTAGTATTATAAAATTTATTAAATCTTATTTTTATCACAAGTTTTGTATCACAGCATAAACTTATTAAGTAAAATGTTTTTTATGAAAATAGATCAGAAATTTGAATCTGAAAATCTGACTTTTTTTATTAATAAATTTTTTATGAATATTTATTTTATAAATTACTAGCAGCTTCGCCCCTAGAGGAAATAAAAAAAATAAGTACTACTGGTGCTGCCGCCAGTAGTTTTATGTGAACTAACTTCCCCATAAGAAAAAAAAATGGGGGAAAATAGGTACCTACGCAAGAAAAAAAATAGCTTAAAACCACCACAGGACCAGTAGGTATATTCCCTGAAGAGTAGAATCCGACCGGTTCAGTGGTTACCGAGATCTTAAGGGACAGACATCATTCTACTTTGTATTATAGATGATATTCTTATTTTATGATTACTTAACATTTGCACTATAAATCACTTAGTTCGTTTGTCATATATTTGTCAATTATTGATTTCTTTGTGCTTCGCTACTAAGGGACTTTCAAAATTAGGAGCTCAGAAATTAATTAAATCCAAGGGGAAAAATGTGCTTTTGAGTGCTACTCCCTTAGTTTTAGAGATAATTGGTTAAAATCTTATTGGTTGTGTCACTAATTACCACAAATTTTAGTATCTTAAAAAAACGGCAGCGGGACCGGGATAAAGGAATAGGTTAATTTATGCAGGGAGAAAGGGATAGATTAGTCTTACCAGGGATAAAGTGATAAGTAAATATTACCAGGGATAAAGGGATAGGTAATATTACCATGGTTAAAGGGAAAGACAAATCTTACAAGGGATAAAAGGAAAGGGCTACCTTACCAGTGATAAAGGAATAGGTCAATAAAGGGTAAAGGGATAGAGGTCATATAATTACCATGGATAAAGGGACAGGTCAATCTTACCAGGGATAAAAGGAGAGGTCAACCTTATTAGGGAAAAAGGAATAGGTCAATCCTACCAGGGATAAAGGGATAGGTCAATCTCACCATGGAAAAAGTAATAGGTAAATCTTACCAGAGATAAAAGAATAGGTAAATATATGCAGGGAATAGGGATAGGGTTATCTTGCCATGGAAAAAGGAATAGGTAAATATAACCAGAAAGAAAGAGAGAAGTTAAACTTACCAGGGATAAAGAAATCGGTAAATATACCATTGATAGAGGATTATGTTAATCTTACCAGGGATAAATGGAAGGGTAAATATTGCCAGGGATGAAGGGAAAGGGCAATCTTACCATGGATAAAGAAAAAGGTCAATAGTTTTAGAGGAAAAGGTATAGATATTTTCTTTGTCAAATATTGTGTCGAAGTCAAGATGCTTATAATTAAATAATAAAAATATGTTATTTTATCTTGCCCATAAACAATAAATGATAGAATAGGTATTTTTGTAGCTTACTGAAGAAATTATAATAAATCAACGATCATTCGGATACAAAATAAAACACAAATTAAGTTCATAGTTTATTTAAGCATACATAATATTAAAAAGGGGACACATTTCTTATTTCTATTTATAATCTTTAACATCTAAAGGGGTAAATTTACAAGGTTATTCTATGTCATTTGTATTTTTTCCATTTAATTTAAATAAAAACAAGTAAAAATTTTTAGCCCCTTAGTTTTAAAGTAGTTTAGATATATTTTCATTACTGGCAAGTTAATTTAACATTTTAAATAAATATTGTTATTCTAATCCCAAAATTAAACAGTTTAACAAGTAAATGAGCAATTGAGGTAGGTAACTATTTATAGTAAAACAATGAGACAAAAAAAGGGGAGAAATCTAAAAAAATGTACCTTGTCTATTATTTGTATTTAAAGACACTTAATATCCTAGTTATCACCAATTGTTTAGCTATAAATAAAAACTTCTCAATTTATTTAAATTTTGTTTAGCTGATAATGGTACTTGCTTACAAGAATCTTGCCGGCCTGGGATACCTGGATCCCATTCCCTCCTGTCAGTAACGGTTGCCCTGATATCCTGGCATACCACCCTGCTGACCCTGCATGCCACCACCACGTTGCAAGTGCGCCATCAGTTGGCTACTCTGTCCCGGCATACCGCCCATGCCGCCAGCTCCACTGTGCATCATTCCTCCCTGTCCCTGCATCATACCGCCCTGACCCTGCATCATTCCGGCAGAGCCGCCACTCATGTTGGACATCATTCCCGGGCCGCCCATGCGCATGCCAGGCGGCATCATACCGGGCCGACTTCCCATCGGGCCCGACATGCCCATGTTGCCTTGCATTGAGTATGATCCCTGCATCGGGCCCGACCCATGCATGCTGTAGCCAGAACTTGGCATCATGCCAGACCGGGGCATACCCATACCCGACATTGCCATGCCTCCCTGCATCGGGCCAGACATGTAACCGCCTGACGGACGCATATGTCCTTGACTTGACATCCGCATTCCTGGATTGCCCCCATATCCACCCCCATAACCTCCTTGCATGCCATAGTTTGGATTCATCATAGTACCACCGCCACCAGAATACATTGGCCTATTCATACTCATGCCCTGTCCGCCAGCAGGCATCATATTACCCGGATACTGGCCGCTGCCACCTGGACCTCCGGTGGGTCGCATCATGCTGGTCATTTGTTGCTGGGGTGGTCCACCATATTGGCCTACCGGTGGCCCTGTGTTCCTTGACCGGATAAGATTCTGAACGGCTTGTTTAGCACCTGACATACCCTGGCTTGGGAATCTGGATCCTGGCATATTCTGCATCTGTGGCCCTGCTCCCATCATAGTGTTGTTGGGTCCAACACCTCCAGTATTCATGCCTCCATAACCCATGCTGTTGTTGTAACCTCCCATCTGTTGCTGGTTCATTTGTGGATTGTTTCCAGGTCCCATCTGGCCCATTCCTGAGTTGCTAGGACCACTAGGAGCTCCATTGTTGTAATTCATATAATCATTACCACCACCACTCATGTTGTTGTTGGGATAATAATTTGGCCCTCCTTGGCCGCTGTTGTACATGTTTTGTCCACTAGGAGGCATCATATTTGGCCCCATAGGTCCACTGCCCATTGGTCCACCAGTTGGTGTCATCATTCTGGGGTTGCCCATCCTGTTACCCTGCATACCCATACCCATTCCCATGCCCATGCCCATTCCCATACCCATCCCCATGCCCATTCCCATGCCCATTCCCATGCCCATGCCCATGGCCATTTGACTTCGTTTGCCAACCATTCCATTGATGGGATCAATCATTTCATCCATTTTCATCTTGTTAGGATCATTCTTGTCTTCGTCTTTGGTGTCTTTATTGGGCTCTAGGTCTTCTTGTGGTAGGGGAGGTGGATCAGTGTAATGACTGCTTGGCTTTATAAATGAGTTCTTCAGATATTTAACAGCTGTATGGGACTCTTCATACTTCAAGGCCTTCCTTTCTGTCTTGACTCCTTGGAACCAATGCCATGATAAAGGAGCTGGATTCTTGAAACCTTCCAGAATATCCCAAGGTGAAATCTTTTGCTTTTCAGCCACCTGAAGACCTTGCTTTTTGTCACAGTTAAAACCTCGCACTTTTTGTCCCTTGCTGTCTGGGACTAATCCAAATTGTTCTGTAACAATGGCCTCGTCAAATTGTTTAGGAAGGGGAAGGAGTTGGCGCATAAGCTTGATGCTCTGGTTGTGCTTGTCCCCGATTTCTTTCTTGATTCGTTTGACAATTGTTGTGTAGTGGCGTCGGTTTTCCTCGGCTTTTTCACCACTACTCAACTCCCTGAAAATAAAAAAAAATAGTTTATTCAAACACGACCTACAAGATCAACATACAGCGCCGCATCAACATTGTAAAATATTTTAAAAGGGGGGCGGGGGGTTAATGCAACTTTCTCGTAATCAATGAGTAAATGGCACTTAGAATTCGAATTTCGATCTGAAATTTTGCCTGAGTAATCCTTGGTAGGTCTATTTTCCCTAAATCGAACAAAAAGTTGGAAAAGTAACGGCTGGCGTTAAAGTTATTCATTTTTTGGATACTTGTAACTTTGAATTGTATTTAAAAAATTAATTTTTACTATTTGCATTTCAACTGAAAAATGTTTAACTTTATTTAATTTCATGTTTTTATTCATTGAAAAAATATTCAGAATTATTCATTAAATTAATTTAAAGTATAAAGGGGGGGGGAAGTTTGTAGTTATAGGAAATGAAAATTCAGTATCAAATTTTGCCCTGGCCGTTTTGGCTTGTTTTTATGGTTATCAACCTAATTCTTTTTGTAGACTCTCTTATATGATTGGATCTACCTGTAAAACTTTAAAAATTGAATTTTTGGACTTTCCTTCTAGGGGCTAGTGGAGCAAAAGACCCCCTCAAACACTAAAATTTTATGTTATGAGCTCATTTTTTAAGATATCGAGCTGATTTTTTAAATGAAACCTAACTGATAACTTTAAAAACAAGCCCAAACGGCCAGGGCAAAATTTGATACTGATATTTCATTTCCTATAACTGTACAAACTTCCCCCCCCCCTTATTTCTAAAGTTTAAAAAATATTGTATATCTTGTTTGAAAATTATGTGATAACATTTATTTTTTAGTCGGTTTACTTAATTTAAAATTTTTGTTACCAAATAGTTACATTCCATAATTTTAGTATAGCAACTACTTTAAAACTTGGGTGTTTTTTTTTAGAAATAGATTGATAAACATTCTAAGGGGGGAGGGGCTTAATGCAACCATCTTGTAATCAATGAGTAATCCTTGGTAATCCTTAGTCGAACAAAAAGTTGGAAAAGTAACGGCTAACTGCAGGCGGCTCAGCCGTTTAGCCGTTTTTTAGCCTATTTTCAGGGCAAATTAATCATTAATTACGTAGGAATCAATTTTTTAAAACATATTTTTGGTTTAATTCATGTTAAATGATAGCAATAATGATAGCTAGAACCAATTGATAGCGGCAAAGAGAATTATGTGGAGATAGGTTTTGTGACTAATTTGCCCTATAGATAGCCAAAAAATAGCAAAACGGCTTAGCTGCCTGCAGTTAGCCGTTACTTTTCCAACTTTTTGTTCGACTAAGGATTACCAAGGATTACTCATTGATTATGAGATGGTTGCATTAACCCCTCCCCCACCCCTTAGAATGTTTATCAACATATTTCTAAAAAAAATACAATTGTAACTTTTAACTGCGATAAAAAAACACTCAAGTTTTAAAGTAGTTGCTATACTAAAATTATGGAATGTAACTATTTGGTAACAAAAATTTAAAATTAAGTAAATCGACCAGAAATAAATGTTATCACATAATTTTCAAACAAGAATTACAAGATATACAATATTTTTTTAACTTCAGAAATAAGGGGGGGGGAAGTTTGTACAGTTATAGGAAATGAAAATTCAGTATCAAATTTTGGCCTGGCCGTTTGGGCTTGTTTTTATAGTTATCAACCTAATTCTTTTTGTAAGCTCTCTTATATGATTGGATCTACCTGTAAAACTTTGAAAATTGAATTTTGGGACTTTCCCTCTAGGGGCTAGTGGGGCAAAAGACCCCCCGAAACACTAAAATTTTAAGTTATGAGCTTATTTTTAAAGATATCGAGCTGATTTTTTAAATGGAAGCTTTTATTGCAT
>LS050140.1:0-19719 GCA_900241095.1 Acartia tonsa | reverse complement strand
CGGTTAGCGAGATCCTTCGGTACAGACACACAGATACACAGACACACAGACATCCTGTTACTTTAGTATAAGGATTATTGGATTTTATTAATCTCTTGAAATTAGTTGAATCCCGTGTTTAGATTTATTGTTTTATTGTAAATTACATTCCAATTTTATAGTTTATTTTCAAGCAGGGGCTTTGATTCAGTCAATTAATTTCGTTTGAAATTGATGAAAATTTGCATATTTTTGTGGCGTAATGTTGGCATAAAACTTGTTTTGTCCTGAAACTAAAGGGAAGTGGTTGAGTAGGGTGGGTGGCGAGAAGAAAGTGGATTGTGGGGTTATTTATACCTCATGGCTTATTCGAATCCTGGTCCCTTATCCCTGGTTTTTCATGTATTTTTTTGTTACATTTCATTAGAATATGAAAAAAGTATATTTTACCTCTTGTTTCTGTTTAGAGCTCTGTCCTGGGCCAGTAAGGGTGGGTGCCTCAGTGTCGAGGAACTTAAACAAGACCTCCTGGAAGACAGGGGTGGAGCTCACATAATACTCCTCCTCTTTGCCCTCGTCATCAGGGGTCAATAGCTCAGCCTGGAAATATAAGCTATGTTAACAAATTTTTTTTTTTTTTTAATTGGATGTAGCACCAGATTTTCATGTGCTCTGATTAAGTTATACTCGCAGCTGGCTAAAATAATGATATCCTCCCTCCACCCCTTTTACCCCATCCCCTCTCCTCCTAATGAATGGAGGAACTGACCAATAAATGATGTCCGTATTAGCAAACTAATTTGACGACAAATCTACCCCTGTCAATATATCCACGTATTTTATATTTACAACACCTAATCTTGGCAAATAGTTTTCTCGAAAGACATATTAAGCAACACATCTACTTTACATTTCGTGTGTCTGTCCGTCCGTCAAAAATGCCAAAAGCATAATTTCCTTATCGACTTATAGCTAGGCAGTTTCTTCATCTATGTGATTTAGCATTTTCTAGAAGTAAAAATAAGTAGGTAGGTAATATAAAATAAAAAAAAAACAAATTAAATAGGTAATAAAAATTCAAAAAACATTCTCATATTATTTATTTGGCCTACCTGTCTATGTTCAAGAAGTTTAGCCGCTACAAAGCCCCTGTGTTCTCCACTCCTATTGTTTGTGACAGCCCATTCACACAGTATGGAGACAACAGCCTCATCCTTAATTAATAACTATAGTTTTCTCTTGTATGAAGATGAGATACATCCATTGGAGACAGAAAATATTTACCCCAAAATATGCTGTATGATGGATAATCTATTATCAATCATGAATTGCGTACGGCAGGTGTTCTATCTTGAAATTTTTTATCTTTTAATTTATTTTTATTTTTTCCTGAGTTATAAGATGAAAATACATAATATACATTAATCTATTCTGCACTGATTATTTGAAACTGAAATTTAAGTTTCAATTTATAAAATGAGGAGGCGATAATTCACATAAATTATTTACATATTACACGATAAAATAATTAGCTAAAATGATAAGAAACTGGTCGAAGATATTTAAAAACAACACCAGAAACATTTCAATCACTGTAAATGTGAACTAGTTGCCTTGTTCCTAGTCTCTAGGGGAGGGAAGGGGGGTGGACTGAAAAAAAGCCTCAAACTACTGTAAGACTTTTTAAAAGATTCCGTGAAAAGTACAGCATATTTGAATCAGCAATGTCCAATATCTTTAGTTTCAGAAGAAAAAAACTTTATATACTTTATATTATAGGATATCTTATATGAGTAACATTTTATCGTATATCGTATCCTTTTTATCATAATGCATTGTAATTTCAAGTTCTAATTGTTTTACCTGGGAGGACACTCCTTGGCCAGGCTGAGAGGGACCCCAGATTTTTGCCGCTAGGACGTCCAGACAATTCGTGTTTGGATCCATTTTGTCAAACACATATCTATCCAAATCTTCCAAAACTGACAAAATCTTTCCGACAACGGCATACATTCCTAAAAAAAATTGTCGATGCTTATTTCTTGTTCAATTCAAGAAAAGTAGTAATGGATATCATATAGGAAATTTGTCGTCTATTTAGGTTGCTTAAAAGTCCTCATTTTTTGGTCAGTTAGTTTATCCAGTAGGAGGAGTGGGTTTAGGATAGAGGGAGTGGAATGGGTATAGTGATATTGATATGTTAGCAAGCTGCGAGCATCAATTTATCAAAATACAAGAAAATCTGGAGCAACATCCAATTATACATCGATTCTAGTAGTTTTTAACAAATGAAGGTTTCAAAGTTTTCAAGTCGTTATCAAAATCATAAGGGATTGACTTAGTGGGTCAAATGATTTGGAAAGAGGGCTTTAGACAGGAAATGTGTAACCTCACCTGTTTGACCGCTGGCCTCAGAAAGATTCCAATTAGACTCAGCAACTGAGCTACGCTCTTTCAAAACCATCTCACTTTGGCGAAGTCGGGCCCTAAACAAAATTAAATCACTAAATTGAAAATTGAAACATAGTTATACATAAGGATTAACAGCTTATTGTACCTAATATTAAAACTTCTTTTAAAAACTTAAACTCATACCTAGTCCTACATTCAACAAATTTCACAGAATAAACAACAAACCTAATCTGTTGATTATCAGATCTGGGTGGCATAGGAAGACAGCTGGGGGCGATGCCAGGCAGGTAATCCAGCGGGGAGCCACACAGAGCTGAGTGACCCTTGGAATCAAGTACCATGTTCCACACCAGTGCAGTAGGACACTATTTACAAGGGGTGTGTTTTATTTTTCAGTATGTTTTTTTTTGTTTCTGACTGGTTCTGATTCAATGTAATTTGCATTAATATTTAAATTCTTAAAGTAGAAGGATAACGCCAAATATTTAAGATGATTTAAAGTAAATAAAGAATTTAAAACTCCATATTTCATCAAAGTAGAACAAATAAACGCTAGGTAGTCTCCCTAATACTTTCAACAATAAAAAATAGCTACTACATATTATTTTCCAAAAACAGAAGACACATTCCTGAAGTACAATAGTCTGTAGGACACACGACAATGTCATAATAATAATTCTGTTATACGGACAGTTCTGAAGCTCCAGAAGGGCGGCTATTATAGGCGGCAGCGGTTGGTTTGTTCCAAGTATAGTGGTATTCTTGGTGGGAGAGTTGTTTGTGCTGTCTGGCTGACTTGTTGTTCCACCTGAAAAAAATATTTGCGCATTTTTTACTTACACATTTTATAGTATTTGCTTTCCACTCTAATCAAGTCATTTAATAAATACCTTACTACTAATAGCTAAGTTATTACATTAATACCAACAAAGGTTTTAATTAAACTTAAGTTTATGTGTATTCATGATCTTAGTGTGCGTTATCTTCTTGGACACAGAGAAATAAATTACACCAGAAGTAAAAAATATTTTGCCATTAATTCTGCCGTCAGTAAAAATTATCAGCTTTTTAAAAGTTTGTTATGCACGTAAAAAATATTATCATTTCTGACTGGGTAGTAAACTAAAAAAATAGAGGCAAAATTTTCTTTGTGTGAATCATCTATGTTTCTTATCATTATGTACCTGAATTACTGTTGTGATTAGAATTTGATGGTCCAGCCATGAAAGCATCTGTTTCTAGGACTAGGTGAGTGATCTTCTTAGCACACTGGTATGCCATCTTACGAGCTATCAGCACTGTCATTGAGAACTCAGAACAATACCTGAAACAAAAGTAAATGATGTAGGTAATAGTTTAATTTAATAATAATTGAGAGTAATACGGAAAAAATATCAGAAAATAAAACAATTTTGTAAAGAAATATTTTTTTAACTGGCATAAAAGTTGTTAGCAAATTAGTTTTTCTTTAGGTTTCTAATTTGAGACCCTTATTATCAACATTATCAAAGCATCTTTGCTTAATCTCAAGACTCCCTCTATCATTTCCTATTTTATTTGAAAAATTAAAAGCAAAAATACTGGAAAAATACTCAAAGTCCCTGAAAATTGTAAAAAAAATCAGTCTAACAGTTTAAGAGATCTTAAAGGACATAAAGAAATACAGAAAGGCTGATAGATAGACATCCTACTACTTATGCAAATATGATAAGTATAAAGTAACCTTAGTAGAACAGGCATCAGGAGCCTAAACAACGGCTCTTCCGGGGCCTTGGTCTTTTCCACGAGATCTAGGATGGACTGTAGCACCTCCTGTCTGTCAAGGAGTCCCTCCTGGTACATGTAGAAGGTGATCTCCTGTGTGTACTGCAGCAGTTTGTAGGCCAAAGAGTTTTCTGGTTTTGTGTCAACTTCACCGCCCATGTTAAGTCCACTGGTTCCTAAACATGAAGGGATCTTTTTAGATTGGTTATAGATGAAATGGAGGTACCCTCCCCCAAATTAGTTATGAACCTTCCCAGGACCCATGTATAAAGGGTGAGGTAATAACGAGGAGCTCTCATGAGACAGCGTGTCAAGTCATACTTGAACGTGGAGCTTAAGCTGGCCCTGGTGGCTATAAAAAGTGTCTCAACATACTCCAGGAGTCCTAGATCCTAACCCTAAGAAACTATGGCTAATCAAACAAATCAAACAAGCGGTAAGCGAGATCCTTCGGTACAACTAGACACACACACAGAAAGAGATCCTTTGACTTTATTAAAAGGATGATAGTGTATCAGGAATTAAACTTAAGAAATTTATTTTATAATTTATCAAAGCGAGTTAATATTTTGAGCTAATACTTGGTGGGTATAAAATAAATAAATAAAAATATTTACCATTATAAATAGCTAGGAGTTGTTCTCTTTGTTCTAGAATCATTTGTTTCAATAGTTGTGTCCATTCACCCCCAGGATCAATATTCTGCTTCTTCTTAGACTTGTTGGCTTCCTACAAATTATTTATTTTACATGAGCTGATGAATACTTATAATAATCGCAATAACTGATTTAATCTTTTGGTAGTTAACCTTTCAAAGATATCTAAAAAAGGTAAGCTTAAAAGTTTTACAAGTTAGTGTTTGGTTAAGCAAGATGAGTTTTCGGGATGTCTTCGTATGAAAAAATTTAACTGGCCTAAAAGAAATAAAGCCAATAACACAATTGGAAATAAAATTAAAATAGACACCAAGAATTTGTAAAAAGGAAGAAAATTGACCATCTACTTTTCAAAGTTGTAAAAAATTAAGATTCAATATAGCAATAAAAACTATAATAAAATGATTTTATATTTTAGTCGAAATTCACTACATTTACCCACCTGCATGGAGGCCTGATAGGCCGCATTCATCTTGATAAGCCAGACCCCTCTATTCACTGGCACCTCAAACTCACACAAGGCCTTGATGATGTCCTCGCGTCTGTTGAAGATTGGAACCTTCTTGCTGGCTATTACTGAAAGCGGCTTTGTGCTACCAAGATCCTTAAAAACAGGAAATATAATATATAATAAGTAGGTATATTAAACCATAAATGCTTAGCAATAAACAAAATTCTATAAAAAAAACATAGCCGTAAATTAAATTGATAAATAGAATAGCTTCGTTCCGAGCAGAATCGTTTAATTATTAAGAAACAAAAGTAACCCAAGAAAAAAGTAAAGTTATGAAACTTTTTACAGTATCAACATCTAATTTACATTACCATTAAGATAACAAAATGTATTTTTAAATGCAGTAGGTAGGTATAGTTGTAAAATGTTTTTTTATTAATAGATAAACTAATAGATATTCATGTAACTCATTTTTTTATTTCGAGCAATATCTACCTATATTAATTGGAATAATTTAATAAGACTACCTTAAAGTATTTGTCCACCAGTTGTTTCTTAGAGACGGCAACCAACCAAATATCATCACGGTTGATTGGCTGCTTTTTGTTCTTGTCTTTGATTTCCTAAATCAAAGTAAGCATTAAGATGTTTGTTCTATTTACCGCAAATGAAACTCAAATAAAAACATGATCAATAAACTAATCTACTTTCTGAATCTACTGTGCAGAGACTGAATTATTATCTTTTAGTGAAGTAATTGGGGACATTCTATTTGGCTACTAAGAGTGAAAATTCGACTCAATGAAGTATCTGGATGGATGTATGTGTGTGAGTGTGTTAATTTACGGTACTTCTAAAATCGACTGTGTCCCACTAAAGTACAATATACTAAAAGAATTTTAAAACTAGTTCTTACCGCAAATGTATTAAGCTCCTCTTTCTTAACCAAAATGTCCTGGAAGCTTTTCCACACAGCGGCGTTGTTAAAGTTGGCCATCTTGGTCAGGTTAGACCCAAACTCGTCCAGGGCGCTGCTGTGGTTGTTGATAAAACCCTGTTTCACGTGCACAGCCGATAGGTCATCCTCTTTCTGGTTTGGGTCCTGGATAAAGAAAAAATTGTTTGTTAATATTGATAAAAAAATTATAAATGAAATATTTGATAATCGCTTAAAATGTAATTTTAAAGTTGTAAGGTTATTTTTGTCTATAGCTTAAAATTGTAATAAAAAAGATTAAGTACTCCATTTCAAGGAAGATTTACATAGGTCAAGGTTGGTTTTAGGCTATTTTTTTTTTTAATTTAAGTCTTGGGATAATTTTACCATGTTCGAAAATAGGAAAAAGGGTTTATTATTAGGATTGAAAAATCTACCAAGTTTTTTAATAAGAGGTAGTTATTTATCTTAATCAGGCAAACAATACATGTTCTTTACAGGGCATCAATAAATATTCATACCTGAGGATACATATCTGGAGGCCCAAGCCTGGACTTGAGCTTCCGCTGGGCCATGAGCTCCATGCCCAGCGCCATCTTGAACTTCTTGTTTTAGCTCTTTCTAATAAAATCTATTTACAAATACATCATATCTGAAATGTAAAAAAATTTAGAAAATATTAGACTTGTCGGAAAGTTTTGTACTAATTTGAGTTTCAAGCTCTTGTAAAAGCTTTTCATTTTCCCTGCTTTCATACCTATCCATTGTACCTCTTACTTGAAACTTAAGATATTCAACTGTTTTGGGTGAAAATTTAGCTGAAATAGGCACAACATCTGAAAAATTTATCAGCCTTTCGGGTACAAATTCTGGATTTATCAGATTAGGGTCGGTTATCACATTTTTCATATCACTTAATGCCTCTTGAAGCTCTTCAAATTTTTTCTGAGATCCTTTGGAATCCATTTTAGTAATGGCACAAATAGCAGGTTTATCAAGCATTTCTTTCTTGTATAATTCAAGCTCTTTGTTTAGAATAATAATAGTTTCAAACGCTGATCTTATAGGGCTATTTGATTTAAACTGAAACCCATTTATGTCAACAACGAAAAGTAAAATTCTAGTCCTTTCAACATGCTTAAGAAAAGCATGGCCCATGCCGATATTCTGATGAGCTCCCTCAATGAGTCCGGGTAAATCCACAAAGCTAATTCTGCGAAAATCTTCAAATTCACAAACACCAACATTTGGCCGGAGGGTAGTGAATGGATAGTTAGCGATTTTGGGGCTTGCTCGAGAAATTGCCTAAATGATAAAATATATTTAATAATATTTTTACGTCTTAAACGGTGTTTTGGTAATATATTAGAAAATAATGTAGATTTATACCTATTGAGCACTTTGTAACAAAACCATTAAATTTAATAGTACATTTACCTTTAGAAGTGTACTTTTGCCAGCATTTGGAAACCCAACAAAGCCGACGTCTCCCAAAAGTTTTAAGTTGAGACGAACAGGTCTTTTCTCTCCGACACAGCCCAAAAATTGCGAGGCCTCTACACCACCCATTCCACCTAAACAATATCAAGTTACCAAAAATTAGGTTTCAGGTTTAAAGCAAATAACATACCTACATTTTCAGTTAAATTAAGATTAAATTTCAATAAATATAAATATTTTCAGTGGCATTTATAGTTTTAACAGCAAAAACATAAAATTTGTAAATGTTGAGAAGCAATGAAATACCTTACCTTTGGCAACCACAAAATTATCTCCATTTTTACACAAATCTGCTATTTGTTCACCTTCATCTGTTGTTATTGTTATTCCAATAGGAACCTAAAATTTAAAAATATTCATAAAAATGTCTAATTTTTATAAACAAATTTCTATTACGAGTTAATGAAAGGACAAAAGGGCATATGAAACTTTGTGTTTAAAATACAAAAAAAATATATTGGGTGACTTACCTTTAAAGTTACGGATTCTCCAACTTCGCCTATTAAACGGGTACTCCTAAAATACATATAGAAAATATTATATTAATAGTGTTTTAGTTGTTTAAAGTGTTTTAACTTTTAAGTCAATGTTAACATATTACTCTTATACAAGGAGCATACAATACCTAGAACTTCCACCGTCTTCAGCTCTGACTCTTTTAGTTGGATGCTTCTTCAACACTTTGTCTAGACTTTGTACCTAATAAAAATATATGTATATTCTTAAAAATTCTTTGATAAAACTTTTTATAGAAATCAAACATCAGTTACTAATCTTTTTGTTAGATTATAGGTACCTACTATTTTTTGGATTTTTACAAATAAAAAAAACACACAAAAACTTAAAATATCTAAATGTTGAACTCTACCTTGCTGTCAGCTTGAACAATAACATTCCCACCAGGCCCACCTATTCCTCCAACCTTGGGCATCCCGTTTCCTCCAGTCCCACCCCTAGAAAATAAAGTTGATGATTTTCAAACTTAAGATAACATATTCCTAAAATTGGACTTTTAAACCAATGTCTAACAGTCATATATCACGTTCGTAATTAAATTATAGACAATAAATAAAATTAAAGCAAGGTAATTTTTATATAGTTATTAAATAGTTTTAGAATAACAATAACAATCTATATTAACACTTTTAACACTTACATAGCAAATATTCTGATTCGATCCTTCCATGTTTGGTCAAACCTCAAGTCTTTGATTTTCCTTCCCTGTTTCAGCAGTGTTCTTGATAAATAAACCATCTCGAAGCTTTTTTATATTTGGTTTGCGGTTTAAAGGTTTAACATGGAAAACATTATATTATATATATAATTAAGATTTTATTTTTATCTGAAATGAAAAGATTTACAACTCATTTATATTTGAAATAATAAAAACATTTTACCAATTAAATACATAGAAACAATAAAAAAAACACTAATTAAAAGTTAATTTTGTGTTTAAGGTCACTATTTATCTATATTTTCACTTGAAATTGACTAAACATACGATAAAAGTATATATTTTTGTGCTAACTCTTTATTATTTTGTGTTTGTTTACAAAATAGAGGCCAATTTGAGGCTTGAGCGCATAAGATGCCGCGATTCTTTTTTCATGAAAAAACTTTCTTATTTCGTTAAAACCCTTTTATACTATAAGATTACTTTTTCAATTTGATTTTAAAGTTTTTAAGGCTTTTCTCAAAAATAATATATTTTTTGGAAAATTGTATAGTTGTTTTTTGGCTTATCAACAAATAAAAATATTTTTTAAATGTTAGAAGACGACATTTTAAAAGCGCAAAACGCGGCATTTTTGTTTTCTCTTCCTAAGCAGCGACGTCTTGTAATTCTTGTATTATGCTAGTTTTATAAAGTACCCATATATCAGAAAAGATCATTCTTACAGCAAATAATACAACTTTTCTGCATTATCAGGTCGACTTAACTTTTACTTGGAGAAATTTACATTGAGGTTAGTTATATTTTCACATGATATTGAAATTGAAAAAGCAATTGTTCTCATTACATCTCAATTTTTGTTTATTTGAATGATTGAATTGAAATTGACATGGTAACCCTGTTCCTTTCTCTTGCGTTATAGGATTCACTTAGCTCATCTTTATATAGTACATATATACATATATTTGTAAACAATTACCAACAAATGCATTTGTTTATTCTAAAATATCTTTATGTAAAAATATTTTATAGTATTTAAATCTTAATAATTCTAAAAATGATAAGTTCTAATATTAATTATAAAAAAAAGTTATATAGGTATATAAATGTAGTGATTTATTTTCATAAAACATATATTTTTCTGTAAAAAAAAGTACGTACGTATGTATTTGTTTTATTTCATATCATCATTTATTTAAACATCAATTTTGGCCAATAATTAAATTTTTTTGCTATTTATAATTTACAATGCCAAGATATATCCAATTAAACACACTTAATTGATGACCTTACTCCTTTTAGTAGTTTTGTAATTCACACAGCATAGTTAATTTTAAAAGCGCGCTCTTGTAGGCCATGGCTTAGTTTTTTACTTGTAAACACTTAGTGGATGCGCCCCTTAACTTAAGGGTATTCAATTTATAGGAAAATGGTTGACATTATATATCGAAGCATTCGACGAATTTCAAGGTTTTTTTTGTCCAGGAAGGTATCGTTAACTTAAAAAAAATTTGTCTAGTTCTTTTCAATAAGGAATACATCTTTATAGTTCTACTCCTGTTTTAAAGTCTTAAAACTCACACCTTTACGGAATTTTGCATAAGCTACTATTCCCTTATTGGAGTTATGATTTTACCTCATCTTGGGTTAATTTTAATATAGATATCTAATTCTAAATCTTTTGATCATTGAATTGAAAACATAAGATATATTTAGATATTGATGATGATGTTCTTCATTAATATTAATATTAAGAAGCAATCATTTGCTTGTGGGACAAAAAAAGCTTGCTTTAAACTTTAATAGTAAATTTTAAATCATGCTTGCAACTTTTTTATTTGTCATATAATATAATTCTCGCATAATACTCAACTTACATAATACTCTTATATTACTCATATTAACAATCATATAGATGATACAGTAAGAATTAAATTAATATTTTTAAATCCACTCCAACATTTTATTTTCTATAATTGTAGTACAAACCTCCCCTAAATTTATAAATTACCGTAACTGTGATATTGCAACGATTTTTTGCTGATAAAACCATGTTAAATCTTAATTTTTTTAGTTGATATAACTGTATTAAACATAAACCTAGTATATTCACCAAAAAAATACATAAGTTCACTACTGGAAGGTGCTTAAAATCACTTGCCCTTGTTCGTGCATAGTCCCTTGATTTGGTTGTTAAAAATACACGCTTAATTAAAAAGAAATCTAATTGAACCTAATGTTTTATATATTTTTATGTTAAACCTTTTTTAAAAAAAATTGCACATCATTTTTCTTCCTCTATCAATTCAAAGAATTCTGATTGCTCCGGGACCCCCAAAAGTTTTTATGTGTGTTACACATTGGTGTGTTTTATATTTTATATTTTTATATACTTTTTATGTTTCAGAATAAAAATGTCTACATGAATATTTCCTCCCAAACTGTCAGAAAAGACTGCTAAATGATTAAATCAAAACTTTACGTGAAGCTTCCTTTTGGTAGTGGATTATTGTTATATGTGGTTATAATCACACCCTTGATAGTTTCTGTACAGACTGTGACAGGAAAGCTAGTTGTGTCCCGCACAGCTTGCCAATCAAAATGTATAAACGGTGACTGTGTTCAAGTTGGTTCAGTCAGCAAAAAGGTTGTCAACGAGACAACCACAGCTTGTGAATGTTGGCCGGGATGGAGGGGAGAATGGTGCCATCTATGTGGAGGCAAAGTGAAACTAACAGACGGGCCCGGCCAGAAACGGTGGATAGCCGAGGCCTACGGCAATTATTCCACAAATATGAAGTGCACATGGCTCATTCAGTCAGAGAAACCAAATTCAACCATCCGTCTGCATCTGAATGAATTTGCAACAGAATGTGGATGGGATCACTTGTATATATGGGATGGGGACAGTATTTTCAGCAAGCTACAGGCCGTTTACTCAGGCCTGGTGCACCACCAAAGATATTTGACGTCACGGGTGCCAGAGGTTGTCGGAAATTCCGGCTCCATGATGTTACACTTCTACAGTGATGTGGCGTACAACATGACTGGCTTCAACATTTCTTTCAGTGTCGACTCTTGCCCAACAGAATATTCGTCAACAACATGCAGTGGTCATGGCACATGTGATGAAGTCAGTAAAACCTGTTTATGTGATTCAGACTACAAGGGCATAGCCTGTGAAATTCCCGCGTGTCCACACAATTGTGGTAGAAATGGAAAATGTGATGAGATTAATAAGAAGTGTGTTTGTTCGTCTGGATGGCGCGGGGAGGATTGTACCCAAGAAGAAGAAAAAGGTGCCTGGGAGGTAATACACAGTGGTTCTTCTGAAATAGAGGAAGGTCGTACAAGTCATGCTGCTGTTGTTACAGAGTCACAAATGTGGGTTGTGGGAGGAGAACAGTTGCACAAACTAACCAACCACAAGATGATAAATATCTGGGATTTCCAAGAAAATGACTGGGTTGACGTTGGAGAAAGTGGAGATAGGTCTCCCAGTGAAAGATATGGACATTCTGTGGTACTACATGATAACATTATCTACATGTATGGTGGTGTTATGCGTTCTGGTAATGTATCTCATGAGCTGTGGTCATTCAATCTTTCAACCCGTGCCTGGGGTAAGGAAACAGTTACCAAAGGCAGATGTTTGGGAGAATTATGTGGAGAGTTGAGATGCGCGGGTCATACAGCAACTTTGGTAGAAAACAGAATGATGATTATTTTTGGTCACTCACCAAAATATGGATTTCTAGATACTGTTCAAGAATATCATTTTGGTACACGAGAATGGAGTATAATAGAGACAAATGGTTATCCAGTGAAAGGTGGTTATGGCCATTCTGCAGTTTTTGACAAGTCAAATAAAAAGATTTTTGTGTATGGCGGGTATGTTTCTTTATCAAGTACTTCTTCCCAATTATCCAACAGTTTGTATGCTTTCGATATTCATGCTTCCAGATGGGAGCTGAGAAGACCAAGTTTTAGTAACAGATATTTACACAGTGCTGTGTCTATGGGAGGATTAATGCTAGTCTTTGGTGGAAACACACACAATGACACCCAACACTCACAGGGTGCAAAGTGTTACAGTGCTGACTTTGTTGCTTATGACATTGCTTGTGATAGATGGTATAGCCTAGAGAATACTATACCCAGAGATTTTTCTGGAGATCTATCAAGATTTGGCCACACTGCTGTTGTTTACAATGAAAGTATGTATATTTATGGTGGCTTCAGTGGAAAAACAAAGTTTGATATACTCACATTTTCTCCTGGTTCATGTTCACATATAAAAGATCCTTATGATTGTGTTAACAGCAGATATGGTGTCAAATGTATATGGAACAGAAAGAAAGAAATATGTGAACAATATTCATTTGGTGTACACCGTAGTTATGAAGAAACGTGTCATAAAGAAGATGTTAACTCTACACTAGACTGTAAAGAACAGCAATCTTGTCACAGCTGTTTGGCTACGTCTCTGAATTGTCTGTGGTGTAGCAAGGGGTGTCAGGCAGACAGGTGCCAGGCCAAGGATGTAAAGGCGGTTTCCTGGTTCAAGGATTGTCAATCTTCAGTGGCGAAAGAGGTAACTTACATATTTTATGCTAGCCAAAAAAATAATAGGGTTTACTACCTACCTAGATAGTTGAAAACAATTTTAGTAGAAAAGCTACTCTTTAATTCGAAATGTATGTTTATCTGTCTGTCCGTAAGCTACACTAGAGGGGAAACTTGATTTCATCTGATTAAATTGCTGACTTTTTTTTGTTAAGATTGTTTATATCAATTTACTGCTAGCTAGAAAAAGATTCTTTAGAGAAATATTTTTACAGGGAATATATTTTGGTTTACTCAGCTCCTGTTTAAAGTTAACGGTTGAAGTTTTTTTTGTGTGTAATCTTTTCATCAACAATAAGCTACTCTATAACTATCTGTTGTTATGCAATGGGAGATATTGAATATTTGTATAAAAAATTCAATCAACTCGGGAGTCTATTAAATGCATTTTTAATATTATTTGTTTAAACATTTGTAAGGTAGTTTATACTGCTTCCGTCCACTTTTTAAAAGTTTTTTTTATCGGCATAATTTCTTCAGGAATTTTTTTCTCCGATTTTTAAAAATTTTAATCTCCCCCCCTCCCGGTTTTTAAATTTTTTTTTATAATTAGGTTAGGTTAAGTTTTAGGTCTTCTTATCCTATCCTTGGATGTTTCTGTCAAAGTTTTATGCTTGTTTGTATAACTTGTTAATTTTTTACCTCAATTTCATTTTTTTTATTTCCGTAAAAGAAAATAATTTTCTGTCATTTTATACATTAAATACCTAAGTGTATTAAGAAGTATGTAGCCCAAAGTAGTAGGATGTCTGTGTGCCTTTGCCTGTCAAAAAAATGTGTACCATTGACATTTTTCTAAAGAAATTGAAAAAATTATGTTGTAAGTTTTAAATAATTTCTAGACATTCTTGAATGTACAGTAATCTTTGTCGTTTATTTCAAAAGTCATCAGTATATAAATAAATAAATATATTTTTTCTGTAACTTCCATGTAACTTAATTTCCCTTTATACCTAAGCTAGGGATTCCTTTCAAATCTTTAATAAGTAGTAGGTAGTACATACGGTTTTAATGTTGTATGAACAAGATATCTCGAAAGTTCTGGTCTGGTAGCATCTTTCTTTTCATGGAAGCCTTATGTGTATCTTAGTAGGATTAAGTTTAAGGTATTGCACTACTAAAAACAAACTCAGACATAGGGAAATTTGCTAGGTAATCATTAGGTCCATTAGTTGGAGCGCTAACTTTTTTTTTGTTTTAGGTTTGTGAGAACTTGCATACTTGCACCAGCTGTGAGGCACACCCTCGCTGTAAATGGAGCCAGGAGAAACAGAGTACAGAAAAGGCATGCTCTCTAGATACTGATATTGCAGGGATGGATACTTTTATTATATCTTAGTACTTTAATTTTTGAAATACTAGTGGCTATGCCCTAAGAGGAAACGGGGGTAAGTTGACCCTTCACTTTCCATTTAGATTTAAAAGGAAAAGCGAAATATTTTTTTTTTGGTTTGGGGTGGATAAATTTCTAGGGATGATATCTTATGGTTGGTTGTAGGTACCTACAATCTCCCCAAATATAAGACACTTCACTGCCAAGGAGAACAATACCGGTCTAATGGTTGGCGAGATCTTATTACTTTTATATAAGGATAAAAGTATTATGTGTCAAGGTTTTGTGTTTGTAACAAAATATCTTTCAAATGATTAAACATGTTCAGTTTAGTTTACCTTTTAAGGGAAGCTTCTTAAAGGGCCTATTTTGGCTGTAGGGTTTTTTTTTGTATAAGGGGGGGGGGGCGTAGGAATCTTATCAAGAAGTTTGTTATTTATGCTGTAAATACAATTTTAAATAAAAAACAATAATTGAAATTGCCTTCCCTTCTTATACCTTATTTAGAAAGCATTTTTATGTCTATATTTTATCTTTTCCGACAAACAAGTTTTTAAAGCATGTTATTGTTTTCTTTTAAGTTTGGTTAAGCAAGGTTTATTTCAATATTTCATACAAATTCATATTTTTTAAAAAAAGAAAATACATTAAAAGTATCAATATTAGGAGAGAACAACAAGCAAACTGAATCAACAGAAAAGACAAAACCCAACCAGTGCACAAAATCGTGTTCCGAGTACAACGATTGTACAAACTGTACAGGAGCTGTGTGTATGTGGTGTCAGAATCAAAACATGTGTATCGACAGAAATGCTTATCTAGTCGCCTTCCCCTATGGCCAATGTATGGATTGGACCACTAGCAAAGACACTTGTTTTAAAACAGAGGATGAAAAGAATGATCTATGTCGAGAATATCAAACTTGCAAGGAATGTGAGGATAACCCTGCATGTGGTTGGTGTGATATGGGCAGTAATAGTGGCCTAGGCAGGTGCTATGAAGGAGGTGCTAGTGGACCCCTTGAGAAAATTAATGGTCGGACCAAGCATCAATATAAATGGGTGCCCAGCGATGTTTGTTCGGCCCCTGGCTATTCCTGGCACTTTACAAGCTGTCCTGCCTGCCAGTGTAACGGTCATTCCAACTGTACAGAAGAGGTTGGTGTTTGTGACCAACCCTGTCAACATGAAACTGAAGGGGATCACTGTCAACTCTGTAGAAAAGGATATTTTGGTAACCCTGTGAATGGTGGAAAATGTAAGAAATGCGAGTGCAACAATCAAGGAAGTTTGTGTGACCATAAGTTAGGTCACTGTTTCTGTAACACTAAGGGTGTCACGGGCGATCACTGTGACAAATGTGACACACAAAATCACTATTTTGGTGACCCAATCAAAAGCTCGTGCTTCTATGATCTTGCCATTGATTATCAGTTTACCTTCAATCTGTCCAAGCCTGAAGATCGTCACTACACTGCAATTAACTTCAAAAATGTTCCCACAAAACCAGATGTTGACGTTGATTTTTCTATTAACTGCAGCGTCAACTCGAAAATGAATATAACATATCGATACTCCAACCCAGATGGGGGTAGAAAGGAAGAGGTTATTCTGAAAGAGAAAAGTTGCACAATGTTCAAGTATAAATTTTCCAAAAGTGAATTTATCTTTGGGACAGAGGAGAACACAACATTTTATGTTTATGTGTACGACTTTCAATCTCCGTTGTGGATAATAATTTCATTCTCCCAACATCCCAAACTTGATCTTCTCCAGTTTTTCATCACATTCTCAGTCTGCTTTCTTGCCTTGCTGTTCATTGCCGCTGTATTGTGGAAAATCAAACAGAAGTACGATAGATACCGCCGCCGTCAGCGTTTATACGTTGAAATGGAACAAATGGCGTCACGGCCGTTTGGCAGTGTTTTAGTTGAAATGGAACGAATTTCTGACACATCAGACCCGAATTACGTCCAACGGAAGCGGCGAAAAAAGTGTCGGCCCAGTCCTATCGCCCTGGAACCGTGTGCCGGCAACCGGGCGGCAATACTCTCCTTAATAGTTCGCCTGCCCACGGGTGGGTGTAGCTATGCGCCGCCAGGAGTGCCCGGCATAGCCGTGGCCTCGAGCCTGGTCACCCTGGGCAACCCCAGGAAGCAGAGTACCGACCAAACCAGCAAGACTGAAGTGGAACCTAAACCAAGGAAAAGTAGGAAAGTCAACTCAAACCCGGCTGTCACGGACTTATAAAAAATTGCTGTTTTTTATTTACAAAAGTGATGACGAGTCTGGATGTGTCGGTTTTAGATGCACTAGACTCGAGCGGTGAGAAATAATCAGAAATAATGAAGTGAGTATTCAATTCTTTACACAAGAAATCTTTTACCAGGGATGAGAAGGAAAGGGCATCTGAGGGAAAATTAGTTAAATCTCATTAATAGGTTGGGATTATAGCCATATATTATGGACAGAAATGGGTTTCAAAACTGTAGAGTATTAAAATATTTCTCCTTAACTATCTATGTATCTAAGTAGGTATTTATTTTGTTATTAAAATATTTATTTATTTTTACTCAGATGTCTTGTCCGTTTTATTCCTTAACTTTACCATTCTTTTAGTTTAAATTGTGCTACATGTGATATATTATTAGTAATTTTGTTATACAGTGTTTTTTTATTATTTTATCTCAAGTCTTAAAGGGGTCACCTAGTTTTTATATGATGGGACGGGTTGAATTGTAGACTCTGCATTACCAAAAGGTCAGGAAGAACTGAAATGACACAAACTTTTAATAATAGATAAATATTTTCTGTCTTTCTGGTTATTAATACACAAAATAGTGGATTTATTGTTATCAAAAAAGAAATATAAAATATTTAGTGGAATCATGTAGTCTACCTTCTGAAAGTTGGAGGTATGATTGTTTTATTGTAAATAAAACAAAAATATATTGGGGAGGAGAGTTGTGACACTTAGGCGGCGACAGTCCACCATGGCTTTCTCTTAAGAGTCATGGTGGGTTATTATTGTAAAAGTTCAGTTTTATTATGGATTCTCGTATAGGTATTAAAAAAGATTGGATTTGGCCTCCAGATTATAATCCTGGAGGTATTTTCGAGGCCTCCAAGTGGCCATATTTTGACTTTTTTCAATTATAATTTTTTTTGTTAAACAATGGCCTGATCATACATACCTATCTACTTAGACAAAGGGTATATTGTCCACTTCAATGTGTCAGAACTTCTTCCCCTAATTAAAAAATATTGTCATTTATTCTGCAGAATCTACATATCAACCCTTTCCCATGAAATTCCCACGTTTTATAGAATTTGTAATATTGTACATACTTTGTGCAAAAATCACAGTTATATAATGTTAAAAAAAGTCACAACCAAAGCATCTTTATAAATTCTCAGCTGTGTTTTAAAAAAATGTAAACCAACGAAAATTGTCCAATTGTTAAAATAAAATGTACCAGTTAATGTTGAAACTTCCAAAAATTGTAAAAATTACACAATAAGTATGTTATGTTTCTAAACCAAGAAAATATTTGTAATAATTTTCAACTGAATTGCAAATCTTAAAAAACTTCACGACCTATACATATCAACAAAATGTTTCTTTTTTTCTTTTCATTACCTACCTATAGATTTTTAATATTTTATTTGAATTTTTTCAATAATTTTTCATTTGATTTAATAATCTTTTAGTTTGATACTAGTTTCTAAAATTATAAACATTCCTGTAATAAGTTTATCTTTAAAAAGATGGCGTCAAATAAACGGGAACACATGACTTTTGAAAAAGAAAGAAATAGATTTCTGGCTCAAATACTACAACTTAAATTATTAGTAAAATATTGTGAATAATGATCAAATGCCTATATTTCAGAAGTCAATTCTGTTTTATTTAACCTTACCTTTTTTGAAAGTAAAGAAAGTACAACACTTATATTGGACAGACCCCTTTAAAGAAAATTTGCAAATCCTTGGTTACAAACCTGCCACGTCATACATCATTAATTAATTTATTAATATTAATTGTAATTATTAATTTTTTACTATTTGACTAAAAATTTGACAAATACAGTACACACACACAGTAATGTAACCATGTTGTTAAATATAATAATAAGACCATAAAATTTTAGTACTAGAAAATTAAATATTGTTGTAATAACTCTTTATTAGAAATTTTCTTTTGCATTCCAGATATTAAAGATCTCTAAAATGGCCTCCTACTGGAGGCACGTGTACTTTAGGCAGTTATTGCTTAAAGAGATGGAGGATAATTTTTCTGATAGAAATGAGGATGAAGTTTGGGTGAATGCGTATACAGGAATATTTTACATTTCGGCTATTATTTCAGATTATTTTCTTTTAGATTCATAAAGAATGATTTCAATATGTAGGTAGGTATTTGGAAAAGTTATTTTTTTCTAACAAGGGATTATTCAAGGACTTTAAAAATCCATATTACAAATATATCTAAGTGTTTCATATTAAATATGGGCGTTATCCTCTTATGAATATTTTTTTCAATTTAAAAAAATTTTATACCAACCCCCCCCCCGCGACAAAACAACTATGTTAGGTTAGGTTTTAGGCTAGAAGGCGAGCGCTGAGGCTAGGGGGCAGTGTTTTTTTCCACGATTAAACCGGTTAAAACCGAACTTTACAATTGTCCGCGGACTTTTCTAGAAAAACCCGGATTTTTGCTAACCCTGCACTCAATTGGGGTCTTTTCCTTGCGGATTTAAAAGATTCATTCCCATATAAACAACCCCTTAAATAGTGGATGTAAATATTCATTTATTTCCCTGGTATCTCATTTATATCCCTGGTATGATTTTAGAAGATTTTAAATTTTTTTTGGAAGATTTTA